>CAKNWT010328913.1:0-16505 GCA_932066315.1 Andricus coriarius | reverse complement strand
TCACCAGAGAACGATTTGGCGACTGCGCGGGTAAAAAATTCCAAAATTTATATTTTTGGGCCACCCTAATATATATATATATATATATATTGCAACCACCAACTTTCGCTGGCTGAGTCAACTTGTTGTCCTAATTACTTTAATTTTAACTTAATTAAGATAAGAAATAAAATAAAGGGACTTCCACGGGGGAAAAATCAGATTCCGTATTAAAATTGAAAATTCATTTATTCAACAATGCCTGCTCTAGTCTATTTTTTAGGACACAGGGCCCTACTTTCTAGCTAAAAAATACTTTACCCTAAATTCGTAATATTCAAGGATAATATAATAGGAGCATTGTTCGAGAAACGTAGATTGAAACACACAAAAACTGAATAATAATTATAATAAACTAAATTGAGTGTAAAAGTTTGTAGACCGGTATTTACTGCACAGTCTATATTTTCTCTCTCCCCCCCCCCCTCTCTCTATCTCTCTCTTTGTTACTTAATTTTAAGAAAACACAACAATTATTTCGGTAAACACACCTTAAAATTTATATCTATTATTTTATTTAATAGAGAGAAAATCTATTACCCGTTTTCTTTATTGCACGAGAGATTCGAGTTTATTAAGGCTTTTATCTCGAACCTTTATGCAGAGATTTTGGAACTATGCGCTTTCTAGCGTGAAAACGTCTTAACAACTCGACTCATGAAATAAAAAGACCTGTACTGGGCTTTTGCCATCAAACGGTAGGTAGATGTCATAACATAATAAAATAATCAATTAGACTACAATGAGACTTAGTGCAAAATAATTATAATGTCGCTTATGGCTTTATAACCTGTCACTCGCAAGTTAATCCCTTAGGGGGCTGTGAGCTCACGCTCGGACTTTACTGTTAACAGTAACAAATTTGGGCTAGAGAACGTTCGAGCCTCAGGTATCCCGCTTTATTTAATAAGAGAGTGAAGAATTTATGTGCTACGTATTTTCGAAGTCCCTTTTTACAGGAAATGCTCGTTTTTACCACGAATTGTATCCTCCGACTTTCACAGTCAATTCGAGCAGTACAACTTCTCTTATTGTCTGTAGATCGCTAAGATACAAATTTATAGTTTTCTCAACTAACGTCCCAACACTATGTTGACCTGGGGCTTCGGTATAACTTCTGCCTTGCTCAATAATGCTTGAAAACGATGGCTGAAATGCCAGTGACTATTTCTTGTCCATAGAAACGTTAAAGAAAATCTAATCAAAATGATTTAATATCATGAGTCTCACAAGAACGCGCGCGAAAAGAGAACTTTTCAATTTTTCACCACAAGAGTCGAAGATCGCAATTTCCAAAGGAGAATAACTCTTTATAAACAGCCTTTAGCGATAGAATTACTATTAAGACTCTCGTAGAAGTTGCTTCACTCTCGGCATTGAGTGAAGGATGTGGCAAGGAAGAGAGGATTGATCCGCAGTCCTTCCCACAAGGTTTTCACGCTGAGATCTCGGCTATTGGTGGCACAAGATTTTAAAGTGCCGTTTTGAAAAAAAAAAAAAAAGGTGGGGATGAGGGGGCCCCAACCATCGCCCCCTCTTGTGAGATCCAATGCACGAGAGTGGGCGGATGGCGCGGCGAAGCCGCGCCATTCGCGCACTCGCGATTAATGATCTCCCCGAAGAATGATCTGACTGGAAGAAGTTGTTGTGCGTTACCCGTTCGAGCATTATTACACAATCTGAGAGAAATTTTACATGACTGGAATTTAAATTGACGTTTGTTATATGTGGGAAAAAAGCCCGCAGGCGGGAAAAAACCACAAAGTGCCGTTTTGCGACCGGAGAGCTCTTTTTATGCTCACTGCCCCACTTTACCCTCTCTCTCTCTCTTACGCAATATCGTTTGCGTGGGAGTTCGTGAGCCTGCGCTCTGAGGTTTCTCCTGTGTGGTGCAATTCTGTATGTGCATCCCACAGGAGTTACTTCTACTGCCTACCCTCAGGCGACTCTTGTAACTCACAGGTTACAATATATATATATAAGGTTGAATAACCACATATATACATACATACATATACAGATATTAAATTTTCGTCTGCTTTAAGTACAAATCTTTAAATATAAATGTAATAATTAAATTTTTTCCTACAAATTATTTTTCAAACAAAAACAAACCCTCAACCAAGGAGCCGAATTCTCAACAGGTAAATTTTTCACTAAAGAAGATGCACCACTAACCAAACATTGGAATTTCAAATATCTTGAAATTTTTCATGAAAATATAAGTCTAAACAGTCTAAGCTTACCTAAACTACCTTTAAACATTTCAAAATCCTTGAAATACTGTGCATCCTCCTCACCCCTTAAGGCGAGGTAGTCCAATTTTCCGTGATATCTCTAAAAATTCAATATCATTCGAAGTTTTAACTTTAAACATTGAATTTCACCATAGAGTGCAATATTTATTGGTATGAAGTACTCATCTTTGAAGATGCTTCTGAATTTCCTCAATTTCTAGGTCGCATTTATAGTTTAGCACTTAATTCTGTTTTATGAAAATTCAATAAATTTTCTGCATACGGAAACATAATTTAAAAATAGTCGCACATAAGAATTTTTATTTTATTTCTGTTGAGATTGAAAAATAATAGCACCTCATTCTTTGAGAATACGCGAGTGACTAACTTTAAAGAAATTCATTTGAGAATTCGGTACAGTCAATGTGTCATGTTACATTTTTGTCTTTGAGAGATCGTTACAGATATCGAAATTCCACATTTTCAATTTCAGTTTTACTAAAATTTAGATGAATTTTCAAAGCAAGGAAAAGATCAATTTTCAACAAAAAGGAGGACGTAAGAAAACCGTTGAAAAAATCTGAAAATCATCTCCTTTAAAATCTTATCAAATATCTTGAAATGTTTCAAAATACTCCAAACAGTCTAAACAGTTTAAAATTCTTCTAAATTCTTTCAAACTATGAAAATAAATTGAAAATTCGTTAGAATCATTATAAATACCCTAAATCTTGAAAATTCTTTTAAATTTTTGGAAATACTTTGAAGTTTTTGTCGTATGAGCACCTGTGGTTGCTATCCGTCTGACTCACATCGTGTGACAACTAACAACGTCATCTATCAGAGAGGTATCTTTCAGGGCGAAACCATGAGCCCTCTCCTCTTTCGCCTTACATTATTGTCACTATCTCTCGCACTTCGCCATTCCCGAGGGTACTTCTGCGGTAATGGAGTTTCAGTTAGAAAAATGCGCGAGGTTAATTTGAAGCGAGGAAAACTTAATGACATCCCCGAAGACTCTGATCACGTCCATAAAAGTGCTATACGACACCTTGGCGCTGGAGAGACCTATACATACCTGGGCGTGCCACAGAGCCGCATTCAGGACGAGACATCTATTAACCATGCTCTCCGCTGTAAATACAAACGGCTTATCCGACAGAATTGGTCCTCCGAACTGTCGGCGAGGAACAAAGTATCTTCAACGAATATGCTTGCCGTCCCGGTAGTACTCTATTAATTTGGAGCGGTTCCACGGACGAAGGACGAGCTCAGATCCCTCTATATAGGGTCAAGAAAAGTTATCCACATGAAGAAAATCATGCACCTTAAGTTATCAACCCTTTAACGGAGAGTGGATATACCCACACTACACAACTATTTATACACCTCTTTTGTACTTTATATTACACGAATCTATATACACTGTAAACAATTTTGGGAATTTTCTCCACTTTACAGTGGGGAAAAATCCACATTTCGTGGAAATCAAAAATAATTTTTTATTTCCACGTAGATTGGGGAAATTTTCTAAAAACTCTTCTAGTATTACCGTATGTTCAGGAAGATATTTTGCTCTAAAATATTTGATAAACCAGCACAATATTTTAAATAATTTTACACATTTTTTTGGAAAAAAGATTTATTAATGTTATAGTCATCTCAAAGATTTCTTTCCGTCGTTTTTATAGAAGATTATAGAAAATTGATGGTTTTGTATGAAAAATAAAATGTTTCTAAAAATAATGGTCAAAATCTACGAAAAAAGGTTTTGATTAATCAGTTATGTGTAGTATATTATGCACCACGATACAGTTTCTTGTCGCCCTGAGCTGGTAGTTCATGAGAACTTCGCCAGGGCGCGACGTGTCACCTCTCTCGAAACAGAAATGACGCGTCGAGTGTTTTAAGAAAGCAGTCGACGCGAAGCAAAGCATACGATTGATATGAGAAGACGATTGACGATCGATTAGCGCGAGTACGTTTTTGATTGAACCTTACAAAGCGAATTTTCAAGATCGATGAGATGCTCATGATAGATTGATAGATTTTGGTCTATGGGACGCATCGAGTTGATTGTTTGAGAAGTTTTGCGCTCTGTGACACCATGTCTCAGAGCTCAAACCCAGTTTCCTGCCCAGCAGGAAGTAGCAGTACCACCAAAGTGGCCGACGTAAGAATGGAAGAAGATAATGACAGCAACTTCTCCATAGTCTCTTGTACGAGCAAGAATAGTAAGCTCTCCAAGCTGTCAAATAACGATTCTGCCAGCACTAGGAGTGGCCAATCATCGGCCACCAGCTCCATCAGTGGAAGCAGTAAGACGTCGAAGACGTCTTTCGTGAGTAACCCAACTTCTGATAAGTCTGCATCACTAACCGCAATCCCTAAGAAACCCAATAGTATGGCCGCGCCAGGATCGAAACCCAATATTTATAACCCAACGTTTATAACCTAGGCTCCGATGTCTACTCCGTTCGCGTGTCCCTTATAGAGGACTATCGATTAATAATCTCTAATCTAGAGAAGCAAGGTTTTCAGTACTACTTGTACAAGAACGTAGAGTAACCACCTATTAAACTCGTGATCCGAAATATCCCCATTTCTTCCCCCGACGATTCAGTTCTTTCTGAACTTAAGGAAGAAGGGTTCACGATCACCTCAGTAAGTCGAATGAGAAATGGACAAACTAAGAAAGCTATCCCCATGATTCTCGTAACGGTCCCTAAAACACCACAGGCGAAAGAACTTCTTAGCCTCCAGTCTCTCGCGGTTATATAAATAAAGGTGGAGCCCTACGTCAAACCTAATGAAACCTCTCAATGTTTTAAATGCCAACGATTTTATCATGTCTCTGATATGTGCCACGGTACTCCACGCTGTGTGAAGTGCGGCGGTGCGCATCTAACTTCTAAATGCGAAAAACACCGTGAAACTCCGGCCACATACGCTAATTGTCCTGGAGACCACACCGCGAATTACAGGGGTTGCTCTGCTTTTAAAAAAGCCTCCAGAAAAACCACCAATAATCAATCAAAACTTCATAATTCGAACAAAGCTACTGCTCCCTCTAAACCAGCTGCACATATTATACCAAAAGAAAATTCGGCACCAGCAAACACACCCATGGGTCAGTGCCCCTCTTCCGCAAAAATTACCGCACTAAAGCGCGACCGACGCCTCTACATCACAGGCAGGCGCAATTAAACCTGTAACTACGCAGCCATAAGAAATACCGAAACCTACTAATAGTCGAGCTAAATCGCAAAGAGTCACGACAATTCCAACTCCACAGAATAAAATCATTCTAGAAATCACACCCAATAAAAACACACCATCTCCGAATGTCAAAATAAATCTAGTCAACCTGCTAAAAAGAGCTACAACTTTAACCACCGATATAATGGGGGGCAAAATTAACATTTTCGAAGCTATAAATTCAACCGCCAAGATCATAAGTAGTATACTTTCACTTGCTATCGAAAATGGCCACCTTCAATAATAACACTCCAAAAATAATTTTTTGGATTGCCCAGGGTATCCTTAAAAAACACGAATTAGCCGCATACCTCTATAAGAATAACATTACCATTTGCTTACTTAGTGAAACTCTACTGCGCGAAACTCTACGAGTCAATCTAGTTCGTGACTACAAAGTATACAGAAACAACACTAATAGAGGTACCGCGATTTTAATTCAAGAAAATATTGACCATCACGAACTAATAATTCCTGAACTCGAAGCTATACAAATAAAAATTCACGGGAAACCATATGCCAACGCCTCACTCTACCAAACTCGCTCTCACCAATTCACAAAAAACGATTGTAAAAAAATATTCAAACTTGCACCCTCGGTAATTGATGCAGGTGACTTCAATGCCAAACACTTAGCTTGGAACAGCAGAACCACCAACAAAATTGGAAAACAGTTATTTGTATACGTAAATGACAAGTGCCTATCTGTCTCCGCACCAGACTCGCATACATTTTTCCCCCACAATACGAAACATTAATCTGACCTTATTGACTTTTCAATTACAAAAAATAACTTCTACAATCACGACACTATCATCATTGACGAATTGGACTCAGATCACCGACCAGTATTTCTAAGCCTTTTCACGAATTGCGAAATAGCTCCGGTCGCGCCTCGCTCTAATTTTGCAAAAGCAAACTGGCAAACATTCAACTTGACCCTACACAGTGCTTATATACGGAAAAAAAGTTTGCCTGATATGTAGCTAAAAAAAACTGCGGGGATTTCTTCGTGATGACTCTAGATGCTAGAAAATCACCTTTCCAAAATCTGATCTGATCCTTTTTTCAAGATATCTTAAAAATTGATATATATTTCAATGAGTACAGCATAAATTAGGAATGATTTTCGTTTATTAAATGATTGATTCTTTTTTGCATTAGAAAATATAATAATAAATACATATAAATAATATAATCATATAATAATATATATTGACAAACAGAAATAATAATAATTTCGATATAATATGCGTTGCGGCGAGCAGTTTCCAAATAAAAACAAACGATTTTTCGGGTCAGGCAATTGTCTTGTTTGATGTCGTTATGGAAACATACGTCTGAGTTTGTGCAAAAAAGTATTACACGTTGTCGATAATCAATGTTGATTTGTATATCGTGAAATTTATGTATTGAAAAGTTTTTCTATAATGCCTACACATCGCAGTTGTGCAAGTACTCATCAAGAGAATAGGGTAAAAGTATGTGGACCATGTGGAAAAAAAATTGTTTTTGCACAGAAAAGTTACAGTAATTTTCAATTAACAGAAACTCATCGAAAATGCATTGAAAAGCATATCAAGAAAAATTATAATTTGAAAGATGAAAGATGAAAGGTTTCCTTTGAGTATATGTGCTACATGTCGTTAAGTATTACTTCAACATGAGAATAATGATTTGAAGAGACCATTACCAACGATGCCTAACTATGAAAACATATTGTTACCCAAGATGACGAGGATAAAGAATGCATCAACGGAATTATGTTTAACTTGTAATTGTTATATATGCTTGACTAGCAGATCGAAAACACATCCGCGTAACACAACAGGAGTGAAAAAAGACGTAAGTACTAAAATTACAGTTTCAAATGGATTCTATGGCTCGAAAAATTCAAAAATAACTTCACTTCCTAAAGTAAAAACTTCTGGTCAATCAAATACAATGGCCATTTTTAAAATTTGTAAGCCTGAAGTTCACAAATGTAAAAGGCATGCTTGTAGTAAGCAAGATCATGCAGCTCGAAAAAATGTTGCGAAACTTGTGAATAAATTGCCAGATAAGCAGCAAGAATATATTGCGTCGGTAATTGTCAACAAAAAGGCTAAAAGCAATAACACAGATTCTATTATGCTGAACACTCAAGGACGTAGAAAACGAATATTTCTTCAAGAAAAGAGTACTGCAGTTACATTTTCATCGAAAGATTTAGATACTTTCCATACAAACACTGGATGTTCGATTCGATATATGAATAACTTGACCACTTTTATTCGACATTCTGCTCGTCGAAAGTCTGTACCTGCTCATTATTCAGATCACGTTAGTGAACAATATTGATATTCTAGAATTTGATACTAAGAATTCTAATAAAAAAGAAATGGGACCTGTCGTGTGGGCTGATGCTGAAAAAATGCTTGAAACTGTATTAGAAAGACGTAATTTTGTTGGTGACTATCTCGTTAAAGTAATGGCAGATGGTGGTCAGGGTTTTTTTTAAATTTGCTTGTCAATAATTCCTCACACACTAACTGAGACTGATTTGGAAAATGATATACCTAAAAAACACAGAAGAATTGATTCTCAAAACAGTATGAAAGCATCAAATGCAGAAACAAGTGTTAAAAAACTGATTATGCTGTGTATAGTACCTGACGTCAAAGAAAACTATGAAAATGTTAAACTTCTATTCAATTTAGTGAACATTAATAATATTTCATTCAAATTTGTCTCTGATTTCAAAATATTACTGATTGTGAATGGACAACAAATGGCAACGTCAATGTATACTTGTCCTTATTGCTTTGTTGGTCTTCAAGATTTAAGGAAATTTGCTAACGAAAATCGTGTGTCCGAGGAAGTGGAAGTATTACCTCTTAAAATATTTGGTGATTTGAGAAAAGATTATGACAAGTTTATTTCTCTAGGCAAAAATAAAAAGTTAGCAAAGAACTGCCACTTTTCAAAGAAAAAGACGATTTGTTGATTCTTGATAAATGTACATTTCCAGAACTCCATATATTACAAGGGTTTGTTAACAATTTGTTTTGGGATGGTCTAGTGCACCTTGTCGGCCGAGAGAAAGCTCTTTACTGGCCTTTAAAACTGAAGTTAGTCTCAATGAATTATCATGTAGAGGTATTTGAAGGCAATGCATGCAGAAAATTGTTAATAGAAGCTGACAAACTCTTTGATCGAGAAATTTATGTAGATGTCGGTCCATTTGCCATCACACCCTATGTTACCGCATTTAAAATAATGGATAAAATTGTTAATTCATGTTTTTCGATCAAGAGACTTGATCCGATTGCAGATATAGGAAAGCTCATTAAAAAATTGCACAGCGCATTGTTGAGTACAAATACAACCGAAACCCTGAAAATGCATGTCCTGATGCAGCACTTGACACAATGCCTGGAACTATTGAATACCCAAAGTTTAGGATTATGGTCGGAGCAAGTCAGAGAAGCGGCACATAGAGAGTTTCTAAAATTTTGGGAAAGACGAAAAATCAATCTTATTACTGACTCTTCATATCCGCAAAGACTGAAAAATGCCACCGTTGAGTTCTCATCTCTTCATATTTGAAGTTTATTTATTTTTGTTTGTCAATACATATTATTATATTATTAATATGTATTTATTATTCCATTTTCTAATGCAAAAAAGAATCAATCATTTTTATAAACGAAATTCATTCCTAATTTATACTGTACTTAATGAAATATATATCAATTTTTAAGTAATTTGAATAAAAATCTTATTTCTAAGATATCTTGAAAAAGCGATCAGATCAGATATTGGGAAGGTGATTTTCTAGCATCTAGAGTCATTACGAAGAAATCCCCGCAGTTTTTTTTAGCTACATATCAGGCAAACCTTTTTCCGTATATAAGCACCGTGCCTAGAAACTCATGTCAAATTTGAACCTTCACTAAGAAACAATACTCACATTGACGAAGCCATATCTAATCTCACCTCTAGCATAAAAACTGCCATTCACGCTTCAGTCCCTCAGACTACCATTAACAAATACGATCCACCTCTCAGCCCCGAGATTGAAGACCTTATCCACACTCGTAATAAACTCTGCCGAACACATCAGAGAACTAAGAGTTGTATTCTTAAAAATATCATTAACCGCCTTCGGAAAACTATTGCAATCAAAGTTCGAGAGCACCGATGTAAAAATTGAAATACAGAAGTCGGTAAACTTCAAATTAAAGATAACTCCATATACCGTATGACTAAATCCCTAACCAAGCCGCGAACTAATATTCCCCCTCTCAAAAAGCCGGATCAAACGTTTGCGCTTTCTCCTACCGACAAAGCAGATCTCCTAGCAGTAAACTATGAAAGTACACTGTAAAAAAAATCAAAGAAATTTTACATCGTCAGACGTGGGAAATAAAAGGACCCTGCACGAACGTGGTAACTTTCCGCGACAAAAGGTAAAATCCCACTCTCTTGGGAATTTTAACATTTCGACAGTAACATTTCCATCTAGTGGTGAAATTTCAAAGCTACTAATGGGGCTTTACGTAGCGACAGTAACAATAACCTAAAAATGTCATGGGAAAACTTTAAAATGAATCCTTTGCACATATGACTTTCGTCTTTAATTGCTTTCTGTACATTTTTGCAGTTCTTATAAAGTACATACATTATTTTCGATACAAATGTAAATTATTCTATGTACAAAAAGAGAAGAAATTTTGGTTATGTTTCTACAAGCTTGTAGTCCTAGGATGCCGAGACGCTTCAAGCTTTTCCCTTATAAGTGTATTCAAATTCACTTAATATATATCTCTATCTCTGTAGAAACAGAAACAAGGACAATTTTTTGACACGTATACCGAATAAACGATTAAGTTCGAAGCTACGTTGGATTGATTCGTCGTTATCTACAATAAAATATTTTATTATTACAACACTTGTTAACGTCCTAAATGGTAATATTCTGCTTGGTACCGTGGAAACCTGCTGCTTTAGTCCGTAAGATTACAATGACAGTCGGCGGAAAATTACCTCGCTAGTGCAGGGTCCTTTTATTTCCTTCGACCGACGGTGTAATTTTCAGCAACTGAAGTGAAATAACATGCGCTGCCGCGGCGTGTTTTATGCATCAGTGTAATTTTACCACCACAGAATATGTGAAATTTCGAGAACATTTTTTACAGTGTAACTTCACTCCACATGACGAGCGAACTGACCCGAAACACATCTCCGAATGTGAAAAAATTGTTTCAGACTTTCTAAAAATCCCAAGCACCGATAACTTCAAAAAAATAACCTACAAGGAATTATTCAAGCAAATTAAAACTACTAAAAATAACAAAGCACCCGGCCCTGATTCAATTTCAAATTTAGTCCTCAAAAAGCATCCTATCTCGTGCCTAACTCTCCTTGCACTAATCTTCAATGCCTGTATACATCTAAGCTACTTTTCTGAACTTGGAAAGTAGCTCACATACTATTTTTTCAGAAAAAAGTCAAGGATCCATATCATCCAACCAGCTACAGGCCCATTAGCCTTCTTAACACAATCAGCAAAATTTTTGAAAAAATAATACTCACACGCGTAAAGTATCACCACGAGGAAAACAACATCCTTGAACCACCACAATATGGTTTTAGAAAAGGCCACTCTACGCAACATACGATGCTCAAGCTTACCGAAGCCATTAGTTTAAATTTCAGTCGAAGAAAACATACTGGAGCTGTGTTCCTCGATGTAGAAAAAGCTTTCGATAGTGTCTGCCATGTAGGACTGCTCAGAAAACTAATAATTTACAAATTCCCAAGAGGGCTTATCCATTTTATACATTCCTATCTTACCAATAGAAAATTTTGAGTCAAAATAGGCCAGACACTTTCAAAAGAGAAACCGATCCGAGCGGGTGTGCCACAAGGCAGCATTCTAGGACCGGTATTCTTTATTATCTACGTAAGCGACATCCCTGAGGTCCCCGAACTTTCAATTGGATTATACGCAGACGACACCGCGCTATTCAGTTCTTTCTGGTCAGTTCCAAAAATTTAAAAACTGTTTAACAAAGCTCTTGAAGTCATTGAGGCTTGGGCTAAACTCTGGAGAATAAAAATAAACGTAGCAAAGTCAGAATCAATCCTTTTCTCAGTCAGAAGGCCAGCTAAAATAGATCCACCGAAAATGCTTAACGAGCCAATAGAATGGAAAAACTCCATAAAATATTTAGGAGGTAAACTTCAAAAACGTCTTAATTGGAAGCTGCATATCCAGGAAACTAAGGGAAAAGCCCTCGGAGTCATGGCACGCCTCAATCCTATTATTAATAGACACTCGAGTCTAAAACCTGAATATGGAATCCTAATCTACAAAATGTTTATCATAACTTATGTATGTGCAGTTTGGGGAGGCAAGTCAAAAAGCAATATTAATCACATTGAGATCATTAAAAAAAAAATTTCTCAGACGTATCACAAAAACCCACATATATACTAAGAACTCTGTCCTTCACAGAGAATTTCAACTAGCATACATTTCAAAGTATATTAAAGAAATCGCCACTAAATTCTACGAATCTGCATCATTATAACCTTTTGAACATATTTCCTCTCTAGGGAAATATAATTTTGATCCTCTTCACAAACAGTCGATGCCAAAAGACTTTCTCCTTTCGACCCCTCTACCTCCTTTCCCCTCTTCCCCTATTCTTCTATTCTCACCTTTTCCTTCATAAAATAAATTAACAGATTTCGTGGTTTTTTCCCACTTGCGGGCTTTTTTCCCACACATAATAAACGTCACTTTAAATTTCAGTCATGTCAAATTTCTCTCAGATCGTGTAACAATGCCCAAACGGGTAACACACAACAACTTCCTCCAGTTCGATAATTCTTCGGGGAGATCATTAATCGCGAGTACGATTAATGATCCACTCCCGTGCATTGGATCTCACAAGAGATCACAAGGGATTCTGAAAATCATAAAATTTTGTCGGTGTTTATCTGTCTGTCTGTATGTCTGTCTGTATGTATGGTTACCTGAATGTTGTGGACACGCTAACTTTTGAAGGATTTGTCGAATCGAGTCAGCCTTTGATAAACTTTTTAAGGGTCCCAAAATGAAGGTTCAGTTCGTTAACCAGATATTTTGGATAAAAATTCAAAAAGTGAGCACATTTTGAAAATTTTTGAGACCACTCTTTTTCAAGATTTGAAAATTTTATGTACGCTTATTAGTAGTATGCAAAAAAACAAACCATTTATCCTCATGAGATTTTTCGATAAAATCCAAATTATCAGAGTTATAGCATTTTCAAAATCCAAAAAAACAAACGGAAATTAACATTTTCAGCCGAACAACGCACGATATGAAAAAAAGTCAAAAGGAGAAAAACGTTTCTTTTTGAGAGCCATACAAGATTATCATAAGAACTTTTTGAATTTTTTCATAAAATCAAAAATTCAAATTTTTATCGCACTAAAAATAATAAAAAAATCAAAAACTCCATTTTTCTATCAAACTATGCAAGATACAAAAAAAGATGAAGAAATCAAAGTCGTGCACCTAAAAAAGATCTACAAATTTGTTATGAATTACTTTTTAATACCATAGGATTCGTAGTTTTTGTTTTATTCGTGAAAACAACATTAAAAATTAAAAAATTAAATTTTTGAACAAACGACACAAGCTATGAGAAGAAAATGAATAGCCTGAAGTTGCTCATCCAAAAAACAGCTCAAAATTTTGTATTACCAATTTTTCGATAGGACACTTACTTTTTGCTTTAATCGTAAAAAAACATTAAAAATAAAAAAAACAGATATTTCCAACCAAAATAAAAAATTTTAGAGCATTTTCATAATTTGAAAGAAAATTTTTTTCAATTTTAGAAATTTTTGTCAAGTTTTTTTTAGATGGGAGAGAGTCTTGAAAATTATCTTGATGAAATTTCGTATTTCGATGAAAATTCAAAAAGTTATATGCTTTTCAACATTTTGAAAATTTCCAAAAAATAGAAAAAAAAATATTTTTCAGTTAGATTGAAAAATTTCAATCAAAATTTTTACTAGATATGAAATATATTTTAAAACTATCCTCATAAAATTTTTTTATTCGATCAAAATTCAAAAAGTAAGAGCATTTTCAAATTTGGAAACAAAATGTTCCGTTTCATTTTGTTTACATGGATTTATTTTTTAAAAGCAATCGTCTATATAACATAACTGTTGAGCGCAAAGCGCAAGTATGGCAATGAGAATGTAATCGTCAAGGCCGTAGGTGCTTTGAGAACCATCTTCAAAGTCAAATTCAAAAATACATGTTTAATTTCGCTTTATGATTGTAGTTTATGAGGGATTTGAATCACAGTTTTTGATTTGTGCGTTCAAACTCGGCGCATTTTCAGGGCAGCTGAGAATAAAAATTAGTGCAAAGTAAGGAGAAAATATAAAATTCATCATGGAAAATTAAAATTGTACATTATTTTGCAATATCTGAATAAGCAGTACCAGATCGAGGTTAAGAAATAAATATAATATACATTAGATATAATAGTGTTGAACATAATGTAGAAAAGTTCACATTTTGGACAAAATCGAGTGCGAAGCACGAGATACGTGATAAGAATGTATTCGTCAAAGCCGAAGGAGCTTTAACAAAAGAGAATTCACAATCATCAAATTACAGTTGTTGACGCTTTGACCTTTAATTTTAAAAGGTCTGTGCACAAATGTGTGGAAAATACAAAGACCGAGCGCGTAGTGCGAGGTAAATACATTATCGAGCGCGAAGCGCGAGATGAATATATTCTCGAGCGCAAAGCGCGAGGACCAACAGTCGCGCGCCCTAGGCGCGCTCAAACTTTCGGGCGAAACGAGCCGCGCGCACAGCGCGCAATGCGAATGTACCCGCGCAGCGGGCGTATTTTTTTATTAGTATTGCACAAATTTTGGTGAATTTCGCCCACATAAATTTCGGGAAATTCCCGAAATTTTAAAACATTACAGAATAACATAAGGAATATTTCCCATCAAATTTTGTAGAAAATTCACCACTTTTTGGTTAACATTTCAGAAAAGTTTAGGGAGATTTATCTATATAATGAGTTTCAATATTCACAAAGTTTTAAGCAATGTTCCATAAATTGTGGGGAATATCTCTACATAAATGCTGGGAAAATTCCCGAAATCTTAGGTATAAACAATAGCATAGGGCTTTTCCCCATCAAATCATGGGGAAATTTTCACCACTTATTGGTTAATATTCCACACGAATGTTTGGGGAATTCTCCCTACTAAATTTTGGGGAAAATTCCACAAAATGTGTGGAAATTAGCGTCAACACAATTTTAGGGAAAATTCCCCAAGAAATTTTTTACAGTGTACGCACCTCGCGCTTCGCGCTCGTTCAACCCCTCAATCAAGAGGGTCAATCCACAAGATTCTATACGCAACTCCATAGTTGTGAGGTTCATCAGGCTCCCCAAGCTACAATGAATTTGCTTGCGTTGAAGTTTGGCTAGGAGTTTTTTGGAAAAAAGGACCAAGTTCAGCGGATACTATGATATAACTGATCACTGTTACATCAGTAACAGTTCTAGAACACAAAAGAACAGGTTCTGTAAGAGGATTAGAACATACTTAAAACATGGTCTAAGTAATGTCGTCCCCAAATGGGCGTAGCAGGTCTGTAACACTGTTGCGGAACCATGTTCTGTCAAAGATCTGTATCAATTCTGGAACAGCGTTATATGTAACAAAAATACTTTCAGAAGAATTTAGGAACAGGGTTACAGAGTAACCATGTTCTATAATAGTGCCGTAACGCATATCTAACAGTGTTACGATGTAAATTTGCTCTGTGATTGCTCTGTAAAAATTCTGGATCAATGGTATATGTCAACAAATATTTTTAGAACAATTTAGGAACATGTTTACAGAGCAACATTGTTCTGTAATAGTGCCGTAACACATATGTAACAGCGTTACAATATAAATTTGTTCTGTAATAGATCCGTAACAATTCCATGACGGTGTTACAACGTTTTTGCATTTATTGTAACAATTACGTAACAGTGTTACAACGATATGTGAAAAAAATGTTTGTTGTATTATTACTGCACTTAGGTTATATTTTAAATAATCCAATTTCACGCACGGTGCCCTACACATATAATCGCACGCTTAAACCAGTTAAACAATCGCACTGCCTGAGGATTCGAACCCTACCTAAACTACCTAACCCGTATGTACCTAGTTGATGCCTTAGCCAATTGCGCTATGGAACCGCTTGAACATTCGTGACAAAATCTTGGCTATGCTTTTTTGCTGAAAAAGCCAGGGTCATCTCAGAAATGTATTCATTATTTTTTTAGTTGAGACATATTATGAGAAGATGGGTTTAAAAAATTTCAAGGTGCAAAGGTTATAGCCGGGTAAGCATGCAAAAAACTACCCCAGAGGGAATCCAATGTTGAGTCAGCCATTTGAAAGCATACAATCAACAAAATTTTTTTCCATAATTTCAAACCGTTAGCCGCCATATTGGATGAGTTAGAGGGGGCAAGGTCCATTTTATTTTTTTTCTCTGCTTCTATCGTTAGAAAAAAAAAATTTTTTGGTATTTTTTCGTGTGATGAAACTCAAGTACTAACTCATTTTTTTTATCATAGAATATTCACCCAAAGAGCTATTATTGTAAATTTTTTCAGATTTTTAAATTTAGGGGATCTTAGTGTAAAAAATTAAAAACTGTAATTTTCACATATTCCAACTCCTAAGGCCCATTCTTACCTGAATGTATTCATATAATACAATTATATAAGTTTTTTTATACATTATTAGATACATTATATATACAAAATGTCACTGTCCTCATTTATCACAGTCACAGATTTTGTTTTTGAGAATAAACTCCTCAACATTTCTGCCGGTCTGATAATTGTCGACAAATATCGACCATAAGCTAAATATACACTACCATCG
>CAKNWT010328902.1:0-10952 GCA_932066315.1 Andricus coriarius | reverse complement strand
AAGGATCAGGCCTGGACGATGTGGACGCGTTATATATGCGAAATGATGAACATTATAAACTTGAATCGGAAGAGGATGAATCGCGCTCTCCTTATGTGGGGAAGTTGATTCTGCAAAAAGAAAGTATAATCTAAAAAGATTAATTTTCAACTAAGTTGTTGAATTTTCGCATTAAAAAAAATAGGTTTTGAACCCAACATGAAACAGTTGAATTTTCAGGAACAGTTTTTTTCACAAATCGTGTTTAGAAAATTCGATATTCGACACCCGAAGAGCGTGGCGAATGCAGCCAATTTCAAGTGATTTTTTTCCCCCACTTGTGAAGAAAATGCGATATTCTAAAATGGCTAGGTGTTAGGAATGAAGCGTGGTTGCTTCCCCACCACGTCGTCCCTGCTCTCAGTTTCCCAGACACAGCCAATAAGAAGGCCGCAAGGCCCACTCACCTCCCTGCTGACAGTCTCCGCCTCTGGACACAAATTGTAGGTGATCCGCTTACTTTTCTTTCAAGATACATTTTTTTTTGCATCATGTGAAATTTTTGGGATTTTGCTCATGCTCTACGGACGCCGACTATCGAATTTTCCAGACACTTGTTGTGAAAAATAGTATGCACAAGTCATTGGAGCGTTTTTGCGCCGCTAACTTCATGTTCCTAGTAAATTTGCCGCTCCCCAACTTGTTGTGAAATGTACTAAAAGGGATACAGTTTCAATCAAATAGTTGAATTTTCAATTTTTTAAATTAATTTTTAACGAAAAATGTAATAGTTGTTACATAGACCGAAAAGACGAATTTTAAACAAAATATCTGAATGCTCTACCAAAACAGTTTAATTTTTAACCAAAGAGTTGAATTTTCAACCACAAAAATTACTAGATAATTAATAGATGAATACAGGGTATTGATACAATACAGATATTGTATGTCTGACTTTCTACAGCCTAGACGAACCAATAGAGGTATTTACGTGGAGGATGGGTGGTGGAGGATGTCAGGAACCAAACGCTTGCTCAAACAGTCGCCTTCGAACATTTGCGGAGTAAATAATGCGCGAGAAGTAAAGCTTTCTGTAGCCTTCCATCACGCTCTCAAAATGGACCGTCCGCTCAAGCAGCGCTGCGTGGTGAAGTTTTGTATTAAACTTGAAAAGTCTGCAACCGAGACTTTCACCATGATTAAGCAGGCGTATGGAGAGGATGAAATGAGCAGATCAGCTGTTTTTGACTGGCGCTGCTAGAGCCTGCGGTCTATTTTGGGAGCATGATGGAAGCTTACAAAAAATGTTTACTTCCCGCGCAATATTTACCCCGCAAATGCTAAAAGGTGACTGTTTGAGCATGCATTAAGTTTCTGGAATTCGCCACCACCCATCCTGCCCGTAAATCCGTTTATTGCTCCATCTGAGCTATAGATAGTCAGTTCTACGACTTATGGAACTTTAAAAGCGTGGCGAAAGCCTACAAAAAGGGTTTACTTCTCGCGCAATATTTACTTCGCAAATGCTCGGAGGTGACTGTTCGAGCTTGCATTTGGTTCCTGGCATCCCCCACCACCTTCTTGCCCATGAAAAACTATCTATTCCTCCATCTGGGCTATAGAAACTTACTTTTTAAATATTTGGTCAAAACTTTAAGAAAATTCAAACGAACAAACTGAAAGTAGCTACTTGGTCATATCCACGCAGTGTGCGAGATTTTCGATAATTCCGCTAAACATATTTTTTTTAGCTAGGATGGTTTTTCATAGGAAATAAATATACTAAAATTAAAAATACACTTAATATTAAATAAATTATTAGTCTTACCTATAAGATTAGTGAAAATCACAAAGATCAAACCCAGAATACTAATCACGTTTCTCATTTTCTTAAATTGAAGGAAACTTTTGAAGAATCTCTATACGAGTTTAAGTAATTTATATTACTTTGAATGTTTCAATGTGTACGGTAATGTGTAAGTAGCAAAACGACTTCAAATTTATGATATCCTTATGTATAAATCAGAGCACAAATAATGATAACATTTTATCTTTTGGTCAAAAGAAAACAAGGTACATTGGTGTACATTAGGGTAAATCTTCTTATCCAAATTCCCAAATTCCCAAAAATAATGAATTGACGAATTTTCTTTTTCCGGGAATTTGAAAATTCAGGTTTTCAAATTTCGGAAATTTAAAAATGGAAATATCCAGTTTTTGTATAATAAAAAATGAAACGAGTTTAATTAATGAATATTATCTTGAACGTTTTAATGTTTATAGTAACTTATAAGTAGCAAAACTACTTCAAATTTATGATATCCTTATGTATAAATAAGAGCAAAAATAATGAATAATTACGCAGTGGAACAATCAGATATACAGTTTGATATACATTGTGCCACTTTCAATATACTATGAGTAAATCATAAAAAGTTACTTATCAGGTACTAACGTATAATGGAATTTTCCTGAGCGAGCTAGAAAGTTTCTTTAAAAAAAAAGAAAAAAAAATTATCAGGAAAAATGCCGCAAGGGTAGTCAGTTAGTACTTATTGTAGAAAATTTTAAACAATTAACATTTTTTTTTTAACGAGAATTGAAATTTCCGTTAAATTGTTTAAAGTGATAACACAGCCCCACAAAAAACAGTGTTCTGCACATCAGCCTAGATCACGATGGCTATACGTTTTTGGGGTCACTGAATCTGAATCCGGAGTCCGTTTAATTCCATCAGATCAGGATCAAGGTCATTCCAAGATCCGTTCGCGAAAAAATCGTTCAAGCGGAGAAAATCACGATTCTTGTACGTTTTTTGGGGTCGCTGAATCTGAATAAGGGTGTGTTTGAATCCTTCAGGTCAGAATCAAAATCAAATTTTGTTTGTCAAATTGAAACGCATTTTTGACCGTGGATTCTGAAAGACAGGCATGTTTTAAGTTCGCATGTGGTTTGACCTATGGATCAAAGTGATTATTACAGGTCATTCGAAGGTCGAATCACTCTCTCAAATTAATTTATCTAAGATAAAAAATGTAATTTTCCTGTCATCATCATTTTCCTGTCATCATCCTAAAGAAATAACAGCCTGAGAAGATCAAGGGTGTGATTTGACCTTCAGGTGATCTTTAGAAATCCTTTTGATCTAGGAGTCACAAACCAAATTCTAGCGTAAGATATCCCGCTCTTTCAGAATCCACGGTCAAAAACGCGTTTCCAGTTGATAAACAAAAGTTCATCTTGAAATGAACATGACCCTAACCCGATGGAGTCAAACAAACCCCGGATTCAGATTAAGTGACCCCAAAATGTATAATATTAGTGGTTTTCTCCGAATAAAAGTTTTTTCCCAATTTGACCTTGGAATTACCTTAATCCTGACCTGATGGGGCCAAACAGCTCCCGAATAAAGATTCAACGACCCGAAAAAGTATAAAAATGATGGTTTTTCTCCTCTTGAATGTTTTCCCCCAATTCGACCTTGAAATGACCACAAATACGTGTACCTCTCTGGGTTCACCGAAATTCGGTGGGCTAGGCAAAATATCTTCGAGGCCTCGAGAGACTTTTTTATAAATAATGAAATAGGAAAATGAATTGTATTCCAAGGAGTATAAAATGTCGTAAAGAACTTTTTTTATTATTTAGATACAGATACAGATAGAGATATAGATATAAAAAAATTAATTCTTTAGATTTACCTACTGGTGACGCCCACTTTTGGAAGATTCAATATTTTCAAAGACCAACAGAATTCTTTCAAACGAAATATTGAATTTTAAAGAAAGTACATGAATTTCTAACAAATTGGAAAATTCTAAACTGAAAAAGATCAATTTTCAACCAAAGAGATGAATGTTCAACCAATATGGTTCAATTCCTAGCCAGAAAGCAAAGAACATGCATGAAATTTCAACCAAATAGTTAAATTTTCATTTAAGAAAGATACATTTTCAACCGAATAGTTAAATTTTCACATAGAAAAGATAAATTTTTAACTAAAACTGAAATATTTATATTATCAGGTAAAAAATAAATTAAAAAAAAAGAATGATTTTTCAACAAATAATTAAAATTTTTAACCAAATGAATGAATGTTAAGCTGAAATGATCAATCTTCAAGTGCAATTTAAATATTTTCCGTTCGCAAAATTATTGAATTTTTTCTGATTATTTAAGAATTGAAAAAGTATAGGCTAGAGTTAGTGTGCATACTTTTACATTTAACTACAATGTTTTGTTCTTTACATTTAAAAAATGGAATCGGGAGTTACAATGTGTTCTGTCATAAATAATCCGCAGAACCGGTGACCAGTGCTACCAATGATCAGAAAATTTCCCAGTTTTCAGATAATTTCAATACTTTCCTCAGTTTTTCGTGAAATAAAAAAGTGCCGGAATGGAACGATTCATTCTCATTAGATTTAATTATCTTTGAACATTTTTCAGAAAATTATATCCAAAAATATTATGTTCTTGCAGTAGATAATGATTTTACAGTAAATCAATACAAATTATATATTTAAACATTCTTGTATCCAATAATCAAAAGAATCTTTCTAATATGGGTGTATAAAATCCAATTATGTACTCGATACATGATAAGCATTCATATTATTTTCTGATTATAAGCAACTCTAACACGATAGGCCAAGATTAGATTTTCCCTTTTTTTATACAGCTAATTTTAAAGTAAATTGTACTCAAAAAGCATGCACACTTTTAGAATTGACAAGAATTGTTTTTATTAATTTAAAAAATGGGCAACCCTAATCTGGCCCATGTACATCTGCATTAACAATGTGCCCTGTCCTAAACATTCCCTGAAACCGATCATCCTGTCTCGACATTGGTTCAGTCACGTTGGCAATGTTGCGATCTATGCGTATTTTAACACATCCCAACTGATTACCAAGATCCGCTCTTCGAGCCAATAATGGATGTAATTGTTCGACTATGGCGCCGTACATTCCAATGATGTACTCCCGTTGTTCATCTGTTCCCATTAAATAACAGCCTGGGCTTAAATTAAGGATCAGGCCTGGACGATGTGGACGCGTTATATATGCGAAATGATAAACATTATAAACTTGAATCGGAAGAGGATGAATTGCACTCTCCCTATGTGAAGAAGTTATTTCTGAAAAAGAAAGTATAAGTAGAACATTTTTTTTCAAGATAGTTGCATTCCTTTCTGACTGTTAAATAACGTGTAAAAAGTCACTTGCTTATGATTTCTCTATACCATATAATACAATTGTTAACCAAACAATATTAATTCTCTGCCAAAGAGTTTAACGTTCCACCAAGTAGTTGAAAATCTAAATAAAAAAAGATCAATATTCAACTACACAGTTTAATTTTTGTACTTGAAAAAGATAAATTTTCATCCAAGTTGTTGAATTTTCATCTGAAAAGATAGGTTTTGAACCCAAATGGAAGAGTTAGATTTTCAGTAAAAAATGTTTTCACAACTCGTGTTAGGAAAATTCGATATTCGTCTATAGAACATGGCGAATGTATCCAATTTCACGCGATTTTAATTCCTCACTTGTGAAGAAAATGCGACATTCTCAATGGTTAGGTGTTAGGAAGGAAGTGTGGTGGCTCCCCCACCACGTCTTCCCTGCTCTCAGTTTCCGAGAGACAGCCAATGGGAAGGCCGCAAGGCCCACTCCCCTCCCTGCTGACAGTCTCCGCCTCTGGACACGAATTTTAGGTGATCCGCTTACTTTTCTTTCAAGATAAATTTTGTTGCCCATCACCTACGCGAAAGACGACTTTTTTCGTCTGAAAATAGTGGACAAAATTAGCGATTTCTCAATCTCATCGTTGAAGAATAGCATGCTTTTTCCACTAGTGACGACAAGTTTCCTAAAAAGTGGGGAAAAGTACGTGGAACAGTGGAAGAAGGTAATGCTCTGTCGTGAATGTGTGATTGAATAAGCCGTCACGTGGCGCCATCTACAACTCAGATGGGCGTTTTGCAGAAGAGTCAGTTGGGCGCGCGGTGCCTCGCGGCAAATTTGAGTGTGCCTAGGGCGCGCGAGTACGCTTTTGCGCTTCGCGCTTGTTTTCGTACGTTTAATGCGTGTATTTTAACTACACTTTTTTTTAAATATCATACATATTTGAACTTAAATCGAAAACAGTGATTCAAACCCCTGACGAACTGCAGTCATAAATTGGAAATGAAATTGTTTATCAATGTGTTTTTAAAGATGGTTCTCAAAGCTCGATAACTAGGCTATGGAGACGGTTCTAATCAGAAAATAAAACGATGCAGAATTAATTGAACATCATGTAAGATGTATGCATGTTTTTCAATGTAATTTTAGTGAAAAATCATTTTTTTTCAATTTACTAACTAGAGAAATTAAGTTGTAGGCTTTGATTCCGTTCGTTTAAAGTTCAGTTCTAAGAAAACTCTACTATGATTAATTAATTTAAAAGATTTTTAATTTGCGTCTAGTTGAAAAATTTCATTAAGATATTTTGTGAATCTTGTTAAAATCTACTAAAAATAACAATTAGAACTTACAGATCTCTTAAAAACAAAAATTGCATATTTTAAAAATGATGTAACTTTTTGAATTTTGGTCTCAATAAAAAATTTCATGGAAATACTTTCGGAATATATTTTACACCTACTAAAAATTTGAAAGTGGAAGTTGAGGATCGAAAGTTGGCCAAAAACAGAAAATCATTCGGTTTTTCTAACATGCTATCTCTGTGCCTATTTCTAGAAAATACTTTAAAAATGGCTCGATGGTCGCGAAATTTAGTAAGCTATCTAACGATTTCTTTAAAAATCGTTCTAATTGAATTTCTTTCGAGAACACTGCGTGATGGGAGACGTGGAGGCATTTTATTTTTAATAATTTCAGCAGGAAATAAATAAATTTCAATCAGAAATAAACTAGGAAATTAAATATATTATTATATTTACCAACAAGATTGGTGAAAAACACTGAAGTAAAATACAAAATTCTAAAAACGTTCCACATTTTTTTAATAAAGGGAACATATGAAGAACTTTAATATGAGTGTAATTACTGAACGTTCTTCAACATTTTCAAACGGTTATTAAGATTTTGTCATAAAGATAACGAGAGGATTTCACCTGGAGAGGATATCATTACAGAATTATATACACACACACAAATATATAAATATATATATATATAATTAAAAAATAAGGTTAAACAACCACCGCAGGGTCTCACTGGGAGCAACTGCCATCTAAAAATGACACCGGCTCCCAGTAGGACCGCGGTAAATCCCATTCATGGCCACGTCTCACAACCGTGAGATGGGTGGTCACAGGACACGATGAAATCAAAACGACAGGCCGGCGAAACCCTCGTGTGTTTTGAAGACACGAAGCGACCCAAGGATGATAGCTTTCTGCATACATATCGCAAGTGCCTTGGCATATTTTTGGCACGCGGGTATGGCAATAAAGGTTACGAACCAGTGATAGCTTCGCACCTCCAAGAGCGCCTATCACAAGGACAACTACTTGTACCGAATATCTTGGGTACAGCTTTTGCAGCTCCCTTTCAAGGTCTTGATACCTCTCCTCCTTTTCTTTCTCCTTGGCAGTGATGTAGTATTCAGACGGTGCCGAGAATTCGATCACGAATATAGTTCGTTTCTGGAAGTCTCGGAGAACAATGTCAGGCCTCCAGTGTGCAACGGAGACTGCTGTCCGAAAATCGTAGTTCCAGAAATTTTGGCACTTCTCGTTTTGGACAATTGACTCTATCTCCCTCGGAGCGTTCGGCAGGGCAGGGTCGCGGCCAACACCATAAGAGCGACAAAGATGGTAATAAAGGACTCTTAGGGCCGCATTATGTCTGTAGATGTACGTCGTTCCTGCGTGCGTGGGACACCCCGATAGTATGTGTTCCAGGTACTCAGCGTGTGCATGACACGCTCTGCACCTATCGCTGGGAACTTCTTGACATAAAATGCGGTCACGGCATGCTAAGGTGGAAATGACACCGTCCTGGCATGCTAAAATGAAACCCTCTGTACCTGAATTAAGCCCTGATGATCTGAGGAACGCAAAAGTTTGCTCCTTTGTCAAGGACTGTTTTTCTACATTTCTGTGAAAATGTCCATGCATTTTCTTCTCGAGCAGCTCTTGATGGAATATTTGAACTTCTGCATTCTTCATTTCGGCTTTCAGAAGTGAAGCATCTAGATGGAGTAATGTACTTTCCTCACTTCTGATGTTAAAATGCAGGACAAGGGTCTCGGCCGCTTGCTCCGCGGCTTTGTAAAGGAACGCTCCTTTACCAATCATCTCGTGGTTCCTGACCTTTTTTATGAGAGGATCTCTGCCATTTGCTACGATATAAGCTGTACTTAGAACAATTCGGTTATGAAGACACTGGAGATTCAGAAGTCCGCGTCCGGATATATATATATATTATAACCGTAACTTTTTATCTGGTTACTCATTGGCTCAGACATAGGCTCATCAAGACTTATTACTCTTATTGAATATCCGATTAGCAATGCCTAGGCCAATCTCAAATTACTAATTTTATTTTGAATCATTAGTTTATTTAAATTTACCTCTTAATTTGCCTGAAGGGCGCCAAATCGTTTATAATACAAAGACCCTTAACGACCAAAAAATCCTGAAAACATGGATTAAATGGAAATAATTCTGTTTTTAAAATAACGCACAACCCTTTATAGTATTCTACGTTACTTCCCACTAACTCAACACAGAGAGGGGTAGGGTTAGGAAGACCTGAACAAGGACGAACAAAGTATTTTGGAGGTTGATATCAAACTCCAAAATTACTGGTAACAAATCACTTATTCTTTTATTCCTGGCTCTACGTCTTACACAGCTAACGCGCATCAAGTAAAAAAGGATTGCTAATCATAATAATAGCCCTAAGAAATAAGCGATAGCCGACTGATGTCGACAATTTCACAGAAAAAACTGAGGGTAAAAAGTGTTGCGTATAATCGTTCAAGTACGGTAGGAGTCAGCTGATTACTCCCAACTGAGGTCAACCTTCCGTGGTCACGGGCCTGTAACGTGCTGCCTCCAGCGGAGTCCGCCAGATATATCTGCGATTCACCACGGTGAGTTTTCTCCAGTCGCAGTTACCCGGTTGGCGGTTACTCCACTTCACACATTACCTGAAACATTTTTTACTCCCCGTTTTTTCTCTCTTAATATCTTAGTCTTCGGCCGTTTGATTTGTAAACAGCAAAACAAGAATTCACTGAATAGTTCCACAACGTTCCGACTGATAAATTATATCGATAGTTCCTTACAATCTCCATTTACATTTGATTTATTTCAACGAAAGCCCGAAAACAAAATAACAAAATGTTTAAAATCTACAGCGATAGTTATCTACGCCACTAATTTGCGCTTTTCATTATGGCGCTCCATTTCTGACACTAAAGGTCATGCAAGGTTGCCGCTATGCTAGAGGTGGGACTTGTCGAATTCCACTTATCATTTTATTTAGCAACTAGATCCAACAAGAAATTCGATTTTATTCAAAATCCACTGCACTAACCTTCTATCATGGTTGATTTGAAACCTTCCATCATGGCGCCCCATTTGTGACACTAAAGGTCATGCAAGGTCGCCGCTATTCCTGACGATTTCGTCTGTCGGCTTTGCTCCCGATCGATAATCCAACAATGTGTCTTGTTACCCCCACACCAAAACGCTTACACGAATGCAAAGTTAAATAATTTTACCACCAAGTTGTCCCCACCAAACTGAGCTATGCACCACTCACAATTACTGAAGACGAGAATGAGGAGACATACCTTTAAATTTTTCCTGATTCCAAAAAAATAATGACGGCGTCACGCCCAAACAACAATATTAGCTTCACTCCCGGTCAATTTAGTGAGGATAGGTTTTCCCGTATTTTTCGGAGCGTTTTCAATTCGATTCAGTTCGCACAAGCGACCTTTTCTTAATAATTTTTCAGAACGCAAGGAAGAGTGGCAACTTATGCCAATAACTGAACACAGATTGCCGGAAGACGCCTCGGCATTTCGGTTTGGTGCCTAACACCAAGGTCCGTATACATAACATGGTCGCTAGCGGTAGCAGACGCTTATTAAGGCACGTTCATAATATAGCGTCTTCCAGTAACTCCCCATTTTTCCTAGTCACTTCTTTAAGATTGTACGTAATCTATCCGTGGAGGTACGTCATTTTTGTGTGAGTGGGGCACCTGGATAGTATATATTCTAGGTATTCAGCGTGTGCATGACACTATGCACCTATCACTGGGAACTTATTGACCTAAGATGCGGTTACGGTATACTAAGGTAGAAATTCCACTGTCCTGGCACGCAAAAATAAACCCGCTGTACCTCATTAAGTCCTAATGATCTGAGGAAAGCAACAGTTAGCTCCTTCGACAAGGGCTGATTTTCTACATTTCTGTAAAAGTTTCCGTGCATTTTCTAGTCGCGGAGCTGTTGGCGGAATTTTCCGACCTTTGCTTTCTTCACTTGGGCTTTCAGAAGAGAGACATCTAGATGAAGTAATGCACTTTCCTCAACTCTGATGTTAAAATTTTGAGGTTGTCGGCCGGCACTTCGTCCATGGAATAACCCCAAACGAGAAGAGTAGAACCGGAAGGGCAAGCATGTTTCGTTGTTCAATGCCGGCATATTGGAAGACCAAATCTGTGTAAGGAGACGCTTGCATCTGCTTTGGGGAGACTTTTTATTAATGTTTTAAAATTTCAAAATTGTTTGATGTGGAAAAAATTATTTATTATAATTTAAGAATCTTAAATTAGATTAAAATGAAATTCAAAATCCCTTTTCACGTCCAACACTCAAGTCAATGTATACATTCCTGAAAATAAACCAAGAATCTATAACCATAAAATTTGGAAAACCAACACAAAATGCTCCTATTGCAATTCCTAAAAACAGAATAAAAATTTGTTTTCTTTGGTCAA
>CAKNWT010328901.1:0-10216 GCA_932066315.1 Andricus coriarius | reverse complement strand
GGGGGGTCATTCAAAAAAAGCAATAACAAGTCCTGAAATTTAAATATTTCATGTGCCCCACTTTACCCTTCGTTTCCATCAGTGGTTCAGATGGAAAGCCATGAGGAACCATCACAAAATTCCTGAATTTTTTATCAATGAATCCAGCCAGCCTCCCATAGTAGTAAGTCCAAACTAATGTCCATTGTCCAAAGCTCTTTAATCAGAAAACATTCGTATAAAGACATATTTTAATTATTACCAAGTCTATATTTCAATTTGTTTTATCCAAAATCAAGTCAAATAATTTATCACAAATGATTTTGTAACAATTAGTAAGACACTTTTTTGGTGAATACGTAATCACGCAGCAAGGTGAAATACACATGGAATTATATTAACATGAGTTTAACTGATTCAAAGAGAAAGCCTTTCTTTTAATGAAAAATGAGAAGCCTCAAGACGTTTTTTTTTTTTTTGAAAGAAAGAGGAGTCTCTACTTGAAATGATTTCATAAAAAACTAGGACGAATAATTATCACAAATGATTTTATAACAAATATTGAGACACACTTTTTCGGTAAATATGTAATCACGAAGAAAGACGGAATATACGTAAAATTATTATGACATATGTTTCAACTGATTCAAATAAAATGTCTTTCTTATATTATAAAGATGCCTGAAGTTTCAAAGAAAAAGATGTCTGGAGTTAAATTGATTTTATCAAAAATGATTATGAATATATAATAATAAGTGATTTAATGACAAATAGATGAACACATTTTCGGCAAATAAGTTATTACGCAGCAAAATGGAATATACGCGAAATTGTAATAACATATGTCTTAGCTCTTTTAAAGAATAAGTGTTTCCTTTAAAAAAAAGAAAATTTCAGAAGAAGTATTTTGTTTAAAAGGTAAAGAAGAAGTCTAGATTAGAATTTCTTTCATAAAAAATGATGATGAATAAATTATAAGAAAAAATTTTATAAGAAATAGTAATACACTTTTTCGGCTAATACATCATTACGCAGCAGGGTGAAATACACGCGGAAGTATAATTAGATATGTTTCAACTGATACAAATAAAAACTCGTTCTTTGAAAAAAAAAAGAAGTCTGAAGAAGTTTTTCTGTCCAATGAAAAAGAAGAAGTCTGGACTTGAATTGATTTTATAAATAATGATTATGAATAAATTATAATAAACGATTTCATTACAAATAGTAATACACGAAGCGAGATGAAGTACACATGGAATTATAATAACATAAGGCTCATCTAATTCAAAGAAAAAGTGTTTTTTTTCAAAGAAAAAGAAGAAATCTGAAAAATAGTTTTTCCTTTTCAAAGAAAGAGAAGAAATATGGATTTATCGTTCCAAAAACAATACGGAATAATATGAAATACTGGTGGGATTATATTATGTTTTAACTGATTCAAATAAAAAGTAATTTTTTTCAAGAAGAAAAAAGAAGTCTGAAGAAATTTGTCCTTTCAAAGAAAGAGGAGAAGCCTGGATTTATATTGATTAAAAAAAATGATTATGAATAAATTATAATAAATGATTGTATAACAAATAATAAGACACACTTTTTCGGTAAATACATAATTACGCAGAAAGATAGAATACACGTGAAATTATGATAACATATGTTTCATCTGATTCAAAGAAAAATACTTTTCTTTGAAGAAAAAGGAAAAATCTAAAACCGTTTTTCGTTCCAAAGAAAAAGAAGTCTATATTTAAATTGAGATTATAAACAATGATCAATTTTTATTGTTCTATTCAACAAATTTGTAACACGTAAGTGAAATGATTTAATTTTGATGCATTAATAACAATTGAACAATTATTTAATTTGGGAAAAATTTGAGTTAGATCAAGAGATCTTTACAAGTTCTGAGACGATCCAAAGTTGATTTATAACTGGCATTTTGAAATGAATAAAAAATTTGTGTCAAAATTCATAGAAAAGCTAATAATAATTTTTTGTCTGAAAAATTAATTTAAAAAGAATATTCAATCAGATTTACAAAATTTTCAAACAAAAAAAATCTGGACAATTTTCAGGGATTTTTTTTTTTTACTTTTGCAGGATTTTGAAACAATTTTAGGAAAATTTTGAGTTCCAAGATAATGAAATTATGATCAGATTTCTGGAAAATTTTTTTATGATTTTTCTGAAACAAATTTTCAAGAAAATATTTAAAAAGATTTCAACACAAATTTTAATGTATAAGTTAATGTTTCTAAAATGAAATTGCTCAAAATAATACAATTTTGAAAATTTATAAATTCTTTGATTTGTTCTTCAATTCATAGTATTGAAAATGATAGCGTGGATTTCTATTTGTTCAAATCTTTTAACTGTACAATGCATAAAAGTTAAAATCTTGCAGTCTAAAGGCTTTCAATTAAATTTTTTTTCACTAAAAATTGTAAGGAGCTGCTATTTTATACGCGTAAATTATTGAGCGTTTGAATAAAAAAATTTTAAAACTTTAATTTTGTAAATGTTCAAGTGAAAAAATTTTTTAAGTGAAAAAATTTTGAACTGAAGAGATCGAATCTTCTAATATCAATTACCGTAATCAGTTATCTCTCAATTGTTCGATTTTTATTTGCAGTCAAAAAGTTGTTATTTCTTGACCTATAGGATGACAAATATTGAGAGCACACCAATTACATAATTTTAAATGACATGTGGTTTCCAATCGATTGCTATATATTTGAAGAAAAAAGCTTTATACGTTGGGTTCTTTGTTGTTTAATAACGAGTACTCATTATTGTCTGTAGATACTCTACCATTCCTTTGAAGTTTAAACATAGAAGCTTTTTTTTGTAATAGAGATCATGTCTACATCTTAATTTAAAATTATCTCATTGCAATATTCTAAATAAAATTTCTCATCCTAGGTCGAAAAAGAACAACCCTTTGGCTGAAAAACATGTACATTCCTGTAGATTCTTGTAGTTGGAAATTCTTGTGAAAATCAAAACTACAATAAAATACAACAATTTACAAAAAAATACAAAAAAGTACCAAATTCGTCTCAATATTAGAAAAAAGTTGTACTTTCATGTAATTTATTGTAATTTATTTGTAGATAAAGAAAAAGAAGTAGTCTGGATTCAAATTGACTTTATACAAAATGATTAGGAATAATTTATCACAAATGATTTCATAACAAATAGTAAAAATAAACTTTTTCGAAGAATAGCGAATTACGCAGCAATGTGAAATACACGCGAAATTATAATAACATATGTTGCAATTGATACAAATAAAAACGCTTTCTTCAAAAAAAAAATAAGTCTGCAGAAGTTTTTCTTGTTGAAGAAAAAGAAGAAGTCTGGATTTATATTAATTTTATAAAAAATGATTATGAGTAAATGATAACAAATAGTAAGAATCTTTTTCGGTGAATACAAAATTACACAGCAAGATGAAATAAACGTGGAATTATGATAACATATGTTTCAACTGATTCAAATAAAAAGTCTTCTTTTTGAAGAAGAAAAGCAAGTCAGAAGAAGTTTTGCTTTGTAAAGAAAAAGAAGATGTCTGGACATAAATTGATTTTATAACAGATGAATGAATTATAAAAAATGATTTTATAACAAATAGTAAGGCACTTTTTCCGTAAATGAATTAATATGCAGCAACATGAAATACACGTGGAATTATAATAACATATGTTTCAACTGATTCAGAGTATAAGCTTTACGAAAACATAATCTTTTAATATAATAGATAACGAGATGTAAAATATTCTTATATATTATTGATTTGAAATTACAATATAAGCTACTTACCAACATAATTAAGAAATATTATCAAAGAAGAAAGCAGGGTACAAGTAATATTCCTCATTTCTCCACAGAAATAGAACTTGTTTTTTAAAGAGGAAAGAAGCTGACACGAAAAGGATCTGGCATACGTATTACTTCTATATATACTAGCCTTTATCTTGTCATTGTTAACAATTTTAATTCATTGCATCAAAACCTTATGTACTTTTCTTCAAAATGTTCTATGCGTGAGTGGATCTTATCAACACGTGCACACTATAGTCCCAAGGTCTCACTTTTTGATCCAGCAGGTTTTGTAGGCGTTCTACAAGGAAAATTTACAATACAAAAGTATAGTGAAAGTGTAGTAAAATTGCAAATATCTTATAAATATTGAATCTAGTACGTTTTTCATAAATATGATTGTGAATCTGAAGATATTCTTTTTGCTGCAACCCTATTCAATTGATGCGAAAATCTGTGTCAATATAAAGAAACAAAAGACCGTTACATTCTTGGATCAGTTTATTGCAGAACAAATTAATATATTTCGATTAAGTGTAATTATGTTATGGAATTCTAATACTCATTCGCGTAAAAAGTTTCAGCTTCACAGAAAAACGCCGATCCTCAAACGTACGCCAAAATCGTTGTGGTTTTAAGTTGCAATAAAAATCAGCTTCTCAGGCTCATTTTGAGAATCTAGGGAAAATTCAAAATTTTTAGACTGTTTCTTCCTCATTTCAAGTACCGTCGTGTAATGGGCTAAATTGCCATCCACCTGTCAGGACGATTTTTGTTTCGTTATTTGGACGCAATAAAAAGTAATAAGCGAGTCAGATATATTAATAATTACCTAATTTTTTTTTCTTTTCATTTCACAGAACGCATCATTCGCATAAAATTTGCACTTAGTGGTGCAAGTCTAAGGTTAATCATAACCAACTTGATATCCAAAGTAAAGCCGTGATATAACGTTCAAGGCAAAAGCTAATAATTCACATATCACAATATTCAATTAAAATCAAGAGATTCAGGTTATGTATGTTTTGTTCCACGGAATTGACTATAGTAAAAAAAATTCATCAAGTATGGAGGAAACCTAATAAGGTTTTTGGAATTTAAGGTTATGTTTGGAGTTTTCAACATAATTGGATATTTTAAAAGAAAACCATGATATATTGAGGCAATCGTACAAGCTCTAAGAATATATGGTTGTGTTTGAGTTTTCTCCTTGGTTTTCCCACGGAATTGTTTATGGTAAAAAAAAATCAACTGATCCCCTGTAAAAAAAATGATTCGCATTAAATTTCTACCATTCATGGCGAATTTTGGAAAGAGTTCCACATGTACGTTGCACTTGCATCATAAAAAGCAATTCAATCGACGAATTCTGGATTAGTACTTTAATTGCGAGTATTTCATAAGTTTTAAAGAAATAAGAGCACTTTGAGTTTTCAAGCAAGCTGTTATACCGACCTGTATATTATATTTAATATAAAGTGTACAGCTATTCATATTGTAATGTATATTAAATTTTAACTGCCGTGTTTGCAAATGACTTCATATACATTTGTATTAAATTTAATATAGTGAACGGCGATATCCCTGTGCTCCTGGTTGGAATGTGATTAATATATTGTTGAGCTTTGTCCACGTACTTGGGCTAGTCACCTGACGTTGGTGCCGTTAACTTTGTCAGAATTGGAATCAACGTCCTGTTTAGGGGCTCCACCTGGCCATTTCCTCTCGGTACTCCCGTCAGGATGGTTGGAATGAGTGATTTCTTCTTCTTCGCAGTAATTCTTGAATTCGAAGGACGTGAATGCTGTGCCTCGATCTGTTATTATCCGCCGTGGGTTGCCGAACACAGCAGACTGTCTGAGTAATTTTTCGATTACCTCTGTGGAACTTGTAGTCTTTGTTGGGTAAAGCCGCACGAACTTAGTGAATGCGTCGATAACAGCTAATATATGATTATAGCTCTTTTTGGTCGAAGTTTAAGGTCCCAGATGGTCAAGCTGGTTGATATGTGTCCATTGCTCCTTCGCCTTTATCCAGAAAATGTAGAAATCCCTCGGGCTTGCCATGTTTTTATTCTGATAGGATACAAGAAACACAGTTTTGTATCCACCTCTGGATTTTCTCATGCATACCCTGAAACAAATAGTCTCTCTTGATCAGCTGCTCCGTATTCGTCATTCCGAAGTGACCCTGTTCGTGGCATCGTCTAATGCTCAATGTTACGCTGATATTCTTACAAGATCTGTGCCCATCTAAATATTTGTAGTAAAATATATTTTTTCGAAATCGTTTGTGTGAAAGCCTGACAATCTGTAACTACCTTGAAGTGCAAGCCAATCAGGTAATTACGGAACTTCTTAAGGGCTTTGACGATTCCTAGAACCTTCAACTTGTAGCTGTTCTACTTCTCCTCTGTTTTGCTCGTCTTCCTGCTGAAAAAATGGATCGGATGTAGCTGTCTGGCATTCGGAGAGTACAAAGCAAGTACTGATTGTTGACATAACGCATTCTTAAGTTTTTCAAACAATTCCCTTTCATCCTATCCAAACTGAAAACATACATCATTTTTTGTCAAGTTTGCCAAAGGCCATGCTATATTAGCGTATCCTGGTATAAATTTACCAAAGAAGCCTGTAAGCCCCTTTCTATTATATTTCTATTATATAACCTTAATAAGTAACCCTTGTTTGCAAAAATGGATACTTTTTCCAGTTAATTAACAGATTATACTCGCTAGCTACTTTTAGAACTTTCGCTAACCGCTATAATCACTCAGCTTTATCAACAGTAGAATTAATCAGATCCTCTATATAGGTTACAAAAATTCCGCTGGCAGTTAAATCTCAATATGACGTTAATGTACTTTTGAAGGTATGCCGGCGAATTACAAAGTCCAAAAGATAGCAGAAGAAACTATATTAGAAATGTCCTGCCAGTACAACAAAAGCCGTGTATTTACAATCGGAATCTTCAATTGGCTCATAAAAAAAACCACGGTTGAGGTCAAGTGTACTAAAAATATTCGCACCTTGTGAACAATTCAAATGGTCATCAATTATTGGCAACGGATTCGGATTTTTAATGATATTTTTATTTAGCTTCCTATAATCGATACATATTCTAGGCGAATCGTCTTTTCTCTTTGCCAATACGATCGGACTAGCATAATGTGAATTAGAAGGCCTCACAATTCCCGACTTTAACCATTCGCAAATCTGATCAAATACTATTTTCTTTTCTACAGGCGGAAGCCTTAGAGCACTCTGATAAATAGGTATATCATCTTTCAGGATAATGCGCATTTTTATATCTACCTGTTTTGAATTACGCGGCTCGTAATTATCAATAAGTGCTTCGACTGCTCTACAACTATCCTCACTCTTTAATCGTGACGCTTCAATTTTATTTACTTCGGGAATCGCATCAATTCGGTTCATTTCGCTTTCCTCAAAAGATTTGTTCGATACGTGAAATTTTAATCTTCCCAGATCTACTATGCAAATCAATTGTATTTAAAAAGTCTGCACCTAATAATAAAGCGTGGCTCATTACAAGTTCAGACACTAAGTGCAAGTATACAGGAAAACAGTCATTATCAATCGTTATCTTGAAATTCGTCGTGCCAAGAGTAGATAAAGGATCATTTTTCGTCCCACTACCCGCGAAATGTCTCACCTTTTTTGAGAATACTAAGGTCCGATTTCCGCAAAACAATTGACTCTTAAAAGGCTCAGATCACTAGCGGTATCAACTAAAGCTTCACATTCTATTCCTTTTGCCGAAACAGTTTTGTAATGCTTTATCGAATTTATTTTAAGTACATTACATATTTTTCCTTTCTCCGAGTCCACGGCTTTTTTACATTCTGGAGGCTTATGCCCTATATTCGTAGCAGTTCGAACATTCTGGGCCCTTACTTTTGGATGGACATTCTTTACTTATGTGCCCTTTTTTACCGCAATTAAAACAGTTTTCGGCTTTATTTACATCTGCTCTTTTATTCGGTATTTTCTTTTGCACAACTTCCGTTTTACTACCCGTCTTAGATCTACTTTTAATTTTTTCGTACATACCTAACTTTTCCCTGAGCTTGCTACTATCTTTTGCCCCAAACAAATCATCTTACTCACCTCATCACCATCAATACCCTCTATAATTTATTGGATTACCGCGCTTTGTTCCATATCAACCTGGACTCCAATCTCCATCATGCGATAACAATACTCGTGATAGGTCTCATCACTCTTCCTTTTTCGTCGATGCAACCCCCGATGTCCATCGTAGCTGTCAATCTTCGGGTTGAATTCACGTAACAATGCCCCCTTCATGGCATCCCAAGAATGCTTGCAGTCTTCATACCGGACGAATAATTTCGTCGAGCCCCGTAGCAATCGTCTGGCATAAATGGCTTTATGTATGTCGCTCCAGTCACAAATCAGGGTCTCCTCAAACTCCTCTATAAAACGCTTCACATTTCGTCCCTCTAGAGATGCATTCGGGCGAGACGAGACAAGAAATCATCGATTTCATGAACCATCCCGACTGACGAAAGCGAGAAGTTGTCCCGTATCTCGTGATTTTGGCCGAGAATCTCGGAAAACGAGCAAGATCGGGTAAGATTCTCAATAAATTTAAAAATTTGACATTTCGCGTAAATATGAAAAATAATGTATCAGGATTTGGACAATATGGAAGTGGAATCACATGAAAATAAATAAAAAGGTCAAAAAAGAGCACTGGAAGCTTCGTGGTCATCAAAATGATAATTTAATATTCACTAAAGTAAAATAATTTTACAAAAACTAACCAATTCTTTTATAACAATATTAGGTTAAAAAAGTGTAAACAAAATTAAGATTCTTAGGGCAGAAAGTCTAAAAAAATGTATTCGAATATAAATCAAATTCATACGAAAAATATAACGCATTTCTGGAAAGATAATGCGCACTTTTTATGGTTACGGAATTTTTCGTAACTTTAACCCCTTTTCCAGCTCGTTCCGGACTAACGTTACGGAAAATTCGGTAACCATAGACAGTGCTAAAATAATGAGGTAAACGTCCCAGTAATCTTGAAGTCAATTTTCTTTCTTTTATTTAATATAAATGCATAAAAATGTTAGTCGCTACTATAAAATGCTAAAAATAAATTGTTTTTATTATTAAATGTTACTTTTAGCATATTTTTTAACAATATATTTAAATCGTAACTAAGTTTTACGGCTATTGGAATCATCACGATTACTGGGACATTTACCATATATTTTAATTTGCTTTTTCGGCTACGAATAAGTTTGTTACTAAAATTAATTTCATTTCTGTCTAAAAAGATTTTATATTTGTTTTCTTGTTTTAGTGGTTATGAGAAATTAGGCTAGTTCCTTTATATTTTCTACCCTTTGGAGTTTTAAATTTGTTTACAATTTTCTAACCTATGGTTTTTTAATGAGTTGGTTGGATTTTGTAAAATTATTATACTTGATTACTTGATTTAGTATCTAATCGTTAATTTGATGAGCTTGAAATTTACAATGGTTCTTTTCAGCCTTCTCATTCGTCGTGAATCCATTTCCATAATGTTCAAATTCTGCTGCCTTATTTTTTAGATTTACGCGAAATGTCAACCTCAAAGAAACAGTCTCAAAATCATGGATTTCCCCTAGATTCTCAGAATGAAGTTGTGTAGCTCATTTTTGTTTCAACTCAAAACTGCACCGATTTTGGCACATTTTTTTTACAGTGTTAACAAATATTTTGTTTTAGGATTCTGTTAAGACCCTTCCTTGTGTAGGCGCTCGGCGTCTACTTGAACTATTTTTTTTCTTTTGAACTTGCTGAAATCATATTGCCAATGATACTTAAAGAAAGTATCTTGCTATGCATTAATAAATCTTCATTTTATTGTCAAATTTAACATAAAGAAATAATATAAAGATTAAAGAATAGAGAATAACAAAAAGACATATAAAGAATCATTTTGGACGTTTTTAAGCGAAAAGAAATCGTTTTTTCATCTGACCTTGCTGAAATTGTATTGCCAATAAGGTTTAAAACAAGAAAGTTTGCATTTTTGAAGTAATGCAGAGTAAACTGCACATAAAAGCATTGACAGTGTAACTCTTTCGAATTTTAAACGTTTAAAATTAAATTTACAGCATTTCAACAATTTAAATTGACTTGTTTAGTTAAACATTAATTTTTGAAACTCGAAATTGAACTATTCCATGTTTAGTTGAAAATTTAGCTTTCTTAGTTAAAAATTTAACTACTTGGTTGGAAATTCTATTTTCTGGTCAAACATTTTGGATTTTAGTTGAAGAGCATTTGGTTGAAAATTGAACTATGTTTTTGAGAATTGTTGTTTTTTTTTATTCAAAATTAATTTTTTGTCTGACAATTTGAAGTATTTCATTTGTTGA
>CAKNWT010328900.1:3718-20666 GCA_932066315.1 Andricus coriarius | reverse complement strand
ATTGACAAAATTAAAAATGATAATATGGATTTATATTTTTTAACTGAATCTTTGAACTGAAAAATTTATAAAAGTTTAAAAAAGTAGATACTTTGCAGTATAAATGCATTTAATTAAAATTTTCTTGATCAAAGGGTGTTAATAGCTTTCATTTTACACGTTTAAATTATTGGGCTTTCGAATCAAATTTGTTTTTTCAATTTGGAAAGTTTATATTTACAGAGATTTTAAATTTTATTGACCGTTCAAAAGATACCGAGGAAATAAGTATTATCAGTTTGTTTTTTAAGTTATATAAATATAATTTTCTTAAGATTCTTGAGAAAGTTCAAAAAGATTTTTGAAGATTTCAGATGTATTGAAAAAAAATGTAGAAAATTTGAATGAAATTTTTTTTTCATTACAGGATTTTAAAAAATATTAGAAAAAACTCGAGGTCGCTTATAAGATATTTTGGACATTAAGATGTTCAGAAGAAATTTAAAAATATTTCATAAACTTCCAGAAATTTTTTCAAATTTCAAAATATGTCTAATCTCTTCGAAACTTCTAAAATTCCTGATTATATTTTAAACAGACTCAAATTTTTCTCAAAATTTAAAAAAAAGCATTCAGAATAAAAAAAAATGCCTTAAAACCTCACAGATTTTTTCCGCATTTTTAGAAACCTTTTGAAATATGTTGACATTTTCTTTAAAAACTAATTTTTAAAATTAATCTTTTAAAATAATTCGGAAGTCTTTTCAAAACTTGTGCTTGTGCAACTTCTAAATATCTTTTAAAATGATTCTAATTTTTTTTTAATTTTGCAAAACTGAAAAAATTGCCTTAAAATCTTCCAGATGCTTTTGACAATTTTCGCAAACTTTCAAAATGTTTTGAAATCTATTTATATATTCTCTGAGAATTAATTTTTAAAAATAAAAGGCATTTGAAATTCTGCTTCGGACAGATTTTTTCATGCTTCATTTCATTTATTTTCTATCAAAAATTGTCAAATGATAAATAGACTAATGAAATGAATTAAGATTGTAATAACCTACATTTGTAGTGATTTTCTTACTTTCGGTGATTATGTTTGTTCTGTTTGAGGGTTCTTGTAGTTTTAAAGTAATGTTTTAAGTAAAATTATACTTGCTCCTTTCAGAAATGCCTAAATTTAAAAATAAATCTACGAAAATCTCGGTATCCGGGGCTGTCTGACAGTATTTTTTCTTAAACTATTTTAGGCCTCATTTCAATTACCTTTTTTTCTTTTGCAGCAAGTTTTTTTCTTATACATGTAATTGCAAGTTGTTGCTAGAAGCCCTGACATTATAACTATTGAAATTTTAACCTTCAAATTTGTAACTAATAAATATTAATTGTAAATTATTAAAATATTTACGCTTATAGATAATCTGTACCGATTTTTAAATTTAACCATTTTTCTGTCTAATGTAGATTATTTTACCAGTAATTATAGTTCAAACAACGCAAGCAAATATGAAACATGTTTTTTTATTTATTCCACATGTAACGTCAAAGCTATTTAATTTTCCACTTTTAAATTGTGCGGGGAATCACGGAGCCAATGAATGCTTATTCCTCGCACATGCGCACGAAGTTCAAGATGACTGCCGGCTGTTACCACCATGTTACTATTCTGGCAGGTAACGGATGCCCGTTACCAGCTAGGAAACTGACATACAAGTAACAATTCCTCTCATAACATGTGATCACTTAGAAACTTTCCACAATAGTAACAGGTTAGCTGGGTTGTTTATAAGAATGACTAAATACAATGATAATTATGTCTGTGAATGAAAAACTTCAGTGTCAGATTATTATTCACACTTACCCCAAAAGGGATAGGGCTTAATGGTATGATAATAATAATAATAATTTATTTAAAAACATGAAGGTTGAACAAATTAGGGTAAATAGGGATGAGTGATGTAAAAAAGTTTGCTTTAAATTACAAGTGGAACACTTATACCTCACGTACCATTCTAGATGAGCTCCAGGTAATTAGGTCAAGAGGATCTCAAATACAATGTACCCACTTTTCCAGCAACACGATCATAGAAAAAAGTGAATTGTACAAGTATCTTTTATTTTTCTACTCTCTTCAGGCTGTGATATTATTTAATCTTCATTTCTTGTTATCAAATAAAAAAATTAATTAAACAATGGATTGTAAACACAAAACGTTTTACATTTGTTACAGCTAATTTGTCTCATTTAACCATTAAATTATATCAGTCTATTTTTGCCTTAAAGCTAAATCAAGGCCTATCATTTGCTTAAAACAAGACTCTCTTTCTTAGTCAATGCGTGCACACTAGGGTGGTTCAAAAAATTTGTTTTGGAATTTTTATGGGGACGCTCCCCAAGTTTGTTCGAATCCGCCCAAAAATAATTCTATTTTTTTTTTTTTTTTTTTTTTTTAAATGATATTTAGGGTGCCGCAAGCCCCATGAAGATTAACATGCATTTCCCATAAGAAAAAAATACGGTTTTGTAAATCTTATTTAGAATCCTCAATATTATCTCAATCGAGCTGAAGCTCAACATTCCTCTTCAAAATCAGCCGTAGAATACGAATAAAATATCATTTTTCAAATATCACCCCCATAAGTCTGTTTCATAGGGTCCCAAAGCAACCCCATAAGTGAAAAAATGGATTTTGCGAGGTTTTGGCGGTAATTATAATTTTTTGCGGTTTCTTTAATGCGAATTGTTTCTAATACATAAAATATTACTTCATACTGATAATTAGATATTTTCATGAATAGTTTAAACAATTTATTATTGTTTTTAGCAATTTTCTGGTGTAATGGAGTTAGAAAGACGTGGTTTTTTCACAAATTTTCCATTTGTTGTCAAATTTTCAATTAAATGGAAGTGATAGTTCATTAATGTTATTAATAGTGATTGTTTAAACAATTTATTATAATTAGTAATAATATTATATTTGAATAATGCTAGAAAGATCCGTTTTTTTGTTGAAATTTCTGGCTTTTTGTCCAATTTTCATTTGGAGTGAAGTAATAATAAATTCAAGTTAACAAAATCATTGTTTAAACAATTTATCATAATAATTAATAATATTATAATTGAATAATGCTCGAAAGATGCGGTTTTTTTTAAATTTCTGGCTTTTTGTCCTATTTTTATTTAGAGTGAAGTATTGATGAATTCAAGTTAACAAAATAATTGTTTAAACAATTTATTATACTTATGCATAATATTATATTTGAATAATGCTAGAAAGATGCGTTTTTTGGTGAAATTTCTGACTTTTTCCTAAATTTTCATTTGGAGTGAAGTAATAATGAATTTAAGTTGACAAAATAATTGTTGAAACAATTTATTATCATTGTTGATAATATCCTCTTTGCTTAATTGGTAGAATGTTGCGCTTTTTCTGAAATTTTCAACTGTTTGTCTGTTTTTCAGTAGGCGTGACTTAATAACTAATTAGATTTAGCAAACATAAGTTTTTTAACAAATTATTATTGTTTATGACTATCTCCATCTATATCGATTGCGCCTGATAGTTGCGGCTTATCGGCAATTTTTACCTTTCTGTCCTTTTTTCACTTAGTGAGGTAATGATTAATTAAAGTTAACCGAAAAGTTGTTTAAGCAATTTAATATTGTTGATAACTATCTTTTCTCAGATAAGTGCTAGAAAGTGGCAGTTTTTTCTAAAATCTTTCACCTTGCATCGCCATTTTATTTATGAACAAATAATAAGTCAACCGCAACAAAAATGATTTTTCTACTGGTATTCTTGTTTTAGGTTAATTATTTTTGCTCTTTTTCCAATGCTTAAAAAAAATAATTTTAAGAAAAAAAGCTATTTTGCACAAATGGCAGAAACAAAGAATAGAATAACAATAACAATTGCTGCATTTCTGACACCTCACTGAAGTCTCTCAGTAACTTATTCAAGGGAAAGTTGTGTTCATATGATCCATGTAGAAAATTTGAAGCGTATTTTAAATATCTGTTATATTTCAGAATATTAAATTATCAGAATATATATTCACAGAAATGAAAGAGATTATTTAAAATATAGTTTTCTCTAATGTTTATTTATTAATCGTTCATAATTAATTAGGCGGAGCAAAGTGGATGATCTTAGAAAAAACCGCCACTTTCTAGCACTTATCTAAGAAAAGATAGTTATAAACAATATTATATTGTTTAGACAACTTTTTTGTTAACTTTAATTAATTATTAACTCCTAAGTTGAAAGAGGACAAAAAGGTAAAAATTTCCGAAAAACCGCAACTTTCAGGCGCCATCGATATAGATGAAGGTATTCATAAGCAATAATAATTTCTTTAAACAATTATTTTTGCTAAATATAATTAGTTATTAAGTCACGCCTAATAAAAAATAAACAAACCGTTGAAAATTTCAGAAAAAAACCGCAACATTCTATCAATTAGGCAAATATTATATTATTAATAATTATAATAAATTCTGTAAACAATTACTTTATTAACTTGAATTCATTATTACTTCACGCCAAATTAAAATTGGAAAAAAGCCAGAAATCTAAAAAAAACATCTTTCTAGCATTATTCAAATATAATATTAATACCAATTATAATACATTGTTTAAACAATCACTATTGTTAACATTGATAAACTATCACCTCCCTCTAATTGAAAATTGGACAACAAATGGAAAATTTGTGAAAAAACCTAGTCTTTCTAACACCATTCTATGAGAATATTGCTAAAAAAAGTAATAAATTGTTTAAACAACGCATAAAAATATCTAATTTTCAGTATAAAGTAATATTTTATGTATTAGAAGCAATTCGCATTAAAGAAACCGCAAAAAAATCATAATTAGTGCCAAAAACTCGCAAAACCCATTTTTTAACTTATGGGGTTTCTTTGGGACCCTATGAAACAGACTTGTGGGGGTGATATTTGAAAAGTGATATTTTATTCATATTCTATGGCTGATTGTGAAGAGAAATGTTGAGTTTCAACTCAATTGAGATAATATTTAGGATTCTGAATAAGATTCACAAAAACGTCTTTTTTTCTTTTGGGAAATACATGTTAAACTTCATGGGGCTTGCAGCACCCCTAAATATAATTTTTTTTCAAAACAAAAAAAAATTAATTTATTTTTGGGTTGATTTGAACCAATGCATTTTTGGACCACCCTAGTGCATACCCAATTTTATCAACGTTGTCACACACCCATGATACCCGAGTACCCATCTCCCTATTTTGAAAAATTTAAACGCACAACTTTGAAATATACAAAATACTAAAACCTGTTCCGGTTAGGCTGCAACAGATGATTTGTAATAACCCACTCAAATTTGAATTTTTCTATGATGAATCCCCGTGAACTCTGAATGTGTCCATGACGTATGTATACTTTAAAGTCGATAAATTTTGCAAAAAAATTCCTAAATAAATTCTAAATACACCATTGGCTTTGAATTAAGCTAAATAACGACGATTCGTGGGCCCCAAACGAAAGTTCAATTTGGACTCCACTTACATGGAAAAATGTACACAAGGGTTAAAACAAAACTTTTGTTTTTTGTGTGAATATTATTTAAAAAGTTACGCTATGAGTTCTCTTCAATATCCTTAAGAAATATCTCAATTACTATGGCTAAAATATTGGTGTAATTCTCTCAAATCATTAGTAATGCCCTTCCTCTTTAAATGCAGTTAAATTAAAAACTGTCGGGTGAGTAACTTTCATGTTTAATATTTTATAGCTTTTCCCTATTTAAATTTTAAGGAAAAATTTGCTAAGGACTGGGTTGTGATTTCATGCATTTCCCATTCGTTCCTTCCCTCCTTTTGACATTTTACGTACCCCGAGTCTTGAAACGCACACATCCCTTTTATACACATCTTTTTCTCTGATTTGAATTTTCAAGGGAAATGCAAAAGGTGGCTTATCATGTAGACTTTAAAAACTCGAAACGGCGTACACGGCGAAATAAAGTTATCACTATTCTCTCTTATTGCAGTATGAATAATGATTTTTTGCTCTGTTGTTTGTCAAAGCAGATTTTATTCATGAATTCATCAATTCATTACAACTATAAACCTAGAATTACGAGACTTTTTATACGCTGATATCATTCGTAGATTGAAATTTTAACGCAATCAATAAACGACAATCTAACTATTCTGTCGAATTCGGAATGAAAGTTCAATTAGATTGATGCTCATTTCGATTCACAGAATTTTTTTTCCCCTTTTTCAATATAAAAATTAAAATTCGTTGATTTAAAAAAATAGATGTGATTCTCTTTCCAAATAAGTTTTAGGCAACATGTTTTTATAATTCATTTCTCTATGATCATCAAAATGTTCTGAAATTTTTAATATTTGAATTTCATACTACAACATTGTGAAATTTGAAATCAGGAAAAATCAAAAAATTTTAAACCCGATATTTTCGAATATAAGCTTTTGAAGCGAAAAAACTTTAGTTTTTCTAAAACTATAATTTTAAGTACTGTGAGTGTGTGTACCGATATTTCGGTACGAATAGCTGGATTTTTTCAGTATATGTACACTTCGTAATTTTAAATTGAAAGTATATGTTATAAATAGAAATCATATCATGTAGTATCAAATGACATTCAAAGTAATTGGATAGATTTTTTAAATACAAAATTTGATTTTTGACAACAAAAAATCCTTTCAAGTTTAATTATTCTAAAAACGTTAAAAACTATATTCTTTCTAATTGGAAACTTTAAAAATTAATGAATTTAAACTTGAATGGTAAACAATTAAATAATACCAAACTTCAATTAAAAATGGTGTACATGATTAAATTAGGATGTTGAAAAGATGTTTTCAAAAATGATTAATTTTCATATTGTGCATCAGAATTTTAAAATTCGCTCATTTTAATCTTCATTTTAATCTTTATCATGTTGAAGTTAGCTTTTTAAGATGCCGAAATAACTTATAGGGAAACAACCCAAAAGTAAATAGGAAAAAATTCAAAAGCATTTAACTGCATCAGTTTTGAAAAATAAAGTCAATGGACACAACTAAAATTTCTGGGCTTTTTATTAACTGTAAATTTCCACTATTTCCTTGGCTTATTATTTTCAAAAACTTTAATTTAAAAACTTTACGAATCAAAATAAATAAGCAAACACAACCTCTAACTTGCAGCAACTGCGAGACAGTCGTAGAGCTGCCAATTTCGGCATAGAAATTTTTCGCAATTTTTCGATTATCTACTGTTGATTAGCTATTGTTGAAAAACGTAATATTAAATAAAAAGTCCTAAGATAATAATAAATAATAAGGAAAGAACGCTTTGTATCCAAAAATATTGTTTATCACACTTCAAACTTTGATCCTATTGTAAAAACATGCCAAAAAATGTTTCATTCACGTAAAAAGTATGAATAATAAAAAGGCGAACATTTTATTATAGGTTCAAAATTAGTTTTTTTGCTCTCACCCATTAATTAATTATAATATATCAAGAAAAAGTCGTCACAAAATAAAGTATCCTTGCTAAAATTTTATATTAAGAAAAATGAAAATTGTTTGTCAGTTTTCCAGTTAATTAATAATATTTACTGTAAATCATGATCTACTGTTTAGTGATTTCTTCTACTAACAAACTGTTACATTGACATGATAAAAAAAGTTGCGAGACAAAAATCACCCGGAAAGCGAGTGGAAACATTGGATCCTCAAAATGGACAGATTGAATAAATCGTTGATTACTATTCATAATAACTAGCAGGTAATTACACTCGAACTTGGATTTAAGCAGTCCAGATTTACTGCGTTCCGAGAATTGATGCCGTGGCGGTTTCGCGATTCGGGGAGCGCGGGTGGCACTGCTCACTCAAGCGTGATAAACAGCAAGAGGATAGCGCACTCTGCGCGTTAGTTGCGCATCAGGTTGCATCATGCATTCAAATCCAACAGAAATGATTCACCCGACCCTGCCTGTTCATGTTCGGGTTCCCTGGATTTACGATCAAGGCCACTGCAAGCCATGCTCGAAACCGTTCTCAATTCCAAGTTCCAGTGTACATATAATTAACCACGGAATATAAAAGGATAATAATAAAGAATTGAAACCCGTTGATGTACAAAGTGTCATTGGAATAGAGAGAAGTTTTCTCTCATTAATTAGGTTGGTGACTTGAAGCCTGCTTCTGTGCTAAATGCTGTGATAAAGATTCGGGAAATTACGGGTTTAATCTTCCCGATTACAATTTTAGTCCAGTCAACGTCCATCGGGAGGGATATTCATTTTACATCAGGGAATTTAAAAGGAAGCTCTCTGAAAAAGATGTAAACCCGAGGAGAACAGAGAGAAAATCCACAGAAGCGAGGAAGGCACAGGGTCAACTCTTGAGTCTCAACTCGTTTTTTCCTGGCAATTAACGTCGGCTACAAACCCTCTTTGATTCCTACGAGATCAAAAAGCTTAAGTTTAAAGTACTGCTTTTAATTTTGCACCAAAACATTTTAAGTCGTATGCTGGATGTTTACTGAATTCATCTTCGTGAAAATGAAAAGTAGTTCCAACAATACAACTGGGAAACTAGTAAATGATTTTCCGAATTTATACACAGACAAAAATGATAAATTTAAAAGCGACAAATGCAAATAATTTCAAACTTGAACCATAATTCTACTTGGCACACACTAAATTGTCTAATTTAGAATTGGAAGTGCTTGGAATTGAAATATTTAAGTATTATGCATTGAATTATATATATTGTAAAATGTAAGGAACAGAAAATTTAACAATAAGTTTGCAAGTAATGGCCTCAATGATTTAATAATAATTAGAAATGGAAACGTAAATTTTAATTCTATCAGATGTCAACTTCAGAAGCTGACAGTCTAATTTAAGTTTAGGCAATCAAAATTTAATATTATTGAACTAAACTGGTTAGAAATTATGAGTTTAAAGTTCCTAGCCTTAACGAATAACGAAAATTAATTTTTTTTTCAAACGTAGGGAAGCTGCATGTGGCCTCAACACACTCATCCCTACATATTTTAAAAATGCAATCAAATCATCATAATTTAAGAATACGCCAGGTATTTGGTGATACTGTTTTCAGTTTATGCCAAAAGGGTGCACAAAAAGTTTCATCCCCATATCTGATGTTGAACTCACCCCTAGATATTTGAAGGATTGAATAAAATCAGCCTAATTAAAAAAAGCCAGTTTTTTACTGATACGCTTTTCAATTGATGCCAAAAGAGCAGAAAAAAGTTTCATCTCCATATCTCATATGAAACTCACCCCGCTCACCCAATAAATATATTAAAATTCAATCAAATCAGCCTAATTAAAAAATACGCCAGGTTTTTGCTGATACGGTTTTCATTTGATGCCGAAAGAGCAGAAAAAAAGTTTCATTGCCACAACATATTATGTGGTACTAACACTGCTCACCCCTAAATATTTTAAAAATTCAGTTAAATCAGCCTAATTAAAAAATACGCCAGTTTTTCGCTGACACGGGTTTCAATTTATGCCAAAAAAGCAGAAAAAAAGTTGCATCCCCATATCTTATGTGGAACTCACCCCACTCAGCCCTAAATAGTTTAAAAATCCAATATAATCAGCCTAATTAAGAAAAAACATCAGGTTTTTGCTTATAAGTTTTTAATTGATGCCAAAATGGTAAACAAAAACTTTCATCCCCATTCATGTGGGACTCACCCCACTCACGCCTAAATATTTTTAAAATTCAATAAAATCAGCCTAATTAAAAATTCTTTAGGTTTTTGCTGATGTGGTTTCCAATTGGTGCCAAAATAACAGAAAAAAGTTTTATCCCCATATCCCATGTGGAACTCACCCAACTCACACCTAAATATTTCAAACATTCAATAAAATCAGCATAATCAAAAAATACGACAGGTTTTTACTGATGCGGTTTTTAATTGATGCTAAAAGAGCAGAAAAAAATTTGCATCCCCATATCTTATGTGGAACTCACCCCTAAATATTTTTAAAATTCAATAAAATCAGCCTAATTAAAAAAAACGCCAGGTTTTTCCTGATAAGGGTTGCAATTGGTGCCAAAAGAGCAGAAAAAAAGTTTTATCCTCGTATGTCATGTGCAACTTACCCCACTCATCCCTAAATATTTCGAAAATTCAATAAAAACCGCCTTGTTAAAAAAATACGCCAGGTTTTTGCTGATAAGGGTTTCAGCTGATGCCAAAAGAGCAGAAAACAATTTTCATCCCCATATTTCATGTGGAACTTACCCCACTCAGCCCTAAATATTTGAAACATTCAATAAAATCAGCCTGATCAAAAAATACGCCAGGTTTTTGCCGATACTGTTTCATATTGATGCCAGGATGGCGCACAAAAAGTTGCATCCCCATATCTCAGGTGGAACTTACCCCAGTCAGCCCCTAAATATTTTAAAAATTCAATAAAATCAGCCTGATTAAAAAAACGCCAAGGTTTTGCTGATATGGTTTTCAATTGATGCCGAAAGGGCAGAAACAAATTTCCATCCCCATATTTCATGTGACACTTACTTCACTCACCCCTAAATATGTCAAACATTTAATAAAATCAGCCTAATAAAAAAATACGCCAGGTTTTTGCCGATACTGTTTCATATTAATGCCAGAATGGCGCACAAAAAGTACCATCCCCATATCTCAGGTGGAACTTACCCCAGTCACCCCCTAAATATTTTAAAAATTCAATAAAATCAGCCTGATTAATAAAAACGCCAAGGTTTTTCTGATACTGTTTTCAATTGATGCCAAAAGAGCAGAAAAAAAGTTTTAACCCCATATCTCATGTGGAACTCACCCCACACACCCCCAAATATTTAAAAAATTCAGTAAAATCAACCTAATTCAAGAAATACCACACTAAATCATCCCTCAAATTTTCGAAAACTTGAGAAAATCACCCTAGTTGTCAATTTTATAAGTTTTTACTTTCTGCCGCAGTGAATACAGAAATAACTTTTTTAAATAACATAGGTTTGCAAAAAAATCACAGCATTCATTCATGTTTATGTTTTTATTAAAAATATTAGTGCATTGATACCTCAAAAAAAACCTTCAAAAATATACCACAAGAAGCAAAACTAAAAAAGAATTAGAAACATGAACCTTTTTATACAATTGTAATTTAAGTGATCCATTTGCTCGCAACAAAAAAAAAATGATTTACTTTCTGTGTTTGTAAATATAGTTTTTGTGCATACATTTCTTGTAACTCTTATTCAAATTTGTCAATAAATATCTTTCAGCAATAGATTGTTCTAATTCTTTTTTAGTTTTGCTTTTTGTGGTATATTTTTCAAAATTTTGTTGTAAGGTTTCAGTGGATCAATTGACAACAGTATCAGCAAAAAACTTGCGTTTTTTAAATAAGGCTGATTTTATTGAATTTTAATAATATTTAAGGGTGAGTGGGGTAAGTTCCACATGACATATGGGGATGTAACTTTTTGTGCGTCCCTCCTGGCATCAATATAAAACAGTATCAGAAAAAACCTGGCGTATTTTTTGATTAGGCTGATTATATTGAATTTTTGAAGTGTTTAGGGGTGAGTGGAGCGAGTTACTCATGAGATATGGGGATGAAACTTTTTTCTGCTCTTTTGGCATCAATTGAAAACCGTATCAGAAAGAACCTGGCCTATTTTTTAATTAGGCTGATTTTATTGAATTTTAAAAATATTTAAGGGTGATTGGGGTGAGTTTCACATGAGATATAAGGGATGAAACTTTTTGTGCACCCTTTTGACATCAAATTATAACAGTATCAGCAACTACCTGGCGTATTTTCAAATTATGATGATTTGATTGAATTTTTAAAATATTTATGGGTGAGCAGGGTGAGTTCCACACGCGATAAAGGGTTGAAATTGTTTGAGGTCTTCCTAAGGGCTGTACGCAACTATTTTCTGCCATAAAATAGCAGCTTTCCTAAGTTTGAAAAAAAAATTTTCGTTTTTCTTTAACGTTAGGAATGTCATACTCATTAGCAATGAAACAATAATTGAAAGACTTCAAATTTAATAATTTTAAATTAACATATTCAAGATCGTTTAGTTTCAAATTAATATTTTTCAAAATTGTACCATTTCAAAATAATAGCTTCAATGTGTAAATAATTTTAATTTCAAAATTTCAAAATTGTGTGGTTTCAAATTTTACTCTTTCGAAATTCTGGAATATCAAATTAACGCCTTAATAGTTAGACAATTTCCACTTTGAAGAATTTAAAAAAGAAAGCATTTATAATTCAGCAATTTAGACTATTTGAAATTAAAAAAAATTTGAAATTGTAGAAACATACACGCTCAAAGTGGGCGCCATAAAAATTAAACAATTTTTATTTTGAGTCCTACAAACCTAAATAACCTTTGTATACCTAGAATTCAAATTTAAAAATTAATGAACTTTTTATGTTAATAAAAATTGGCCCATTCAAAACTTTAAATTTGGAGCCTTAAATGCTATTTAATTTAAAATGCATAAAGCGTTAAGCACGTTAAAATATACGGTTTATAAATTGAAATGAAACATTTAGAAGTAACAATTACTTTGGACCTAATTAAGATATTTAGGTTTTCTTTCTGACGCTGGTGAGATTCATTGTCCAATTTCGAAATCAGCCACAAAATTAACAAAATGTTGAAAATTTATGAAATGGCGGCTGCTTTTCTGAAAATATTAAAGGTCTATTTTCTCAAAAAGCTCAGCCTTTATTTTGCTGAAGTTTTTTATTGAATTGGTACTCAAATTATGAGAAAATCTTTACGTCTCATGCAGGCCAAACTATTCAAAATTTCAATTTTTCGAAAAAAATACTTGTCGTCACAAAAATGATTTGGCCTGCATATAACATACAAAATGTATTATTATAAATTATTTATAATAATATAGATAAATTACATTAATTAAGCTTTTAGTAATAAAATTATTCTTATACATATTGGATAAAATATGAATATATGAATTCGACTTTATCTTCACGGATAAATTCGTCATGAAAATGTATCATAAAAGAGTAAGAGGTAGTTGTTGCAAAAAAGAAAAGAAAAATGTAAAAAGTCAATTCTTCGAAGAAAAAATTCTATTGACATGAAAAATAATTTGGCCAGTATGAAACTCATAAAATTTCTTCGCCATTTAAGTAGCAATATAGCAAAAAATGTCCGCAAGAAAGGTGGGGATTTTGAGAAGGACTTATTTTAATATTTTAAAAAAACAGCCGCTATTTTGTTAATTTTGAACATTCAGATAATTTTCGGGCTCATTTTGAAATTGGAAAATTATTACTTAACCAGAATCAGGAAAGAAAACTTATTTATCGCAATTAGTTCAAAAGTTATAAAGGTTTAAAGAAAAAAATTGTACTTTTTTGAAAAATAATCCTAACATTTGCAATACTTCGTGAAAATGACTTTTATCTCAAAACAGTAAAATGCGTATCGTATTATTTTCTTTGAAATACAATCAATGCTGTATACAGCAAATGACTCTGTGACTTGAAGTTGTGTTGCCTGTCTGACTTGAAATGGATGCAATCACTGATACGTATTAAAAATTGAATTATTTGATTTTTTGAAGATTAAAAAAAAATTTATTAATTGAGAAAAAGCATTAAAATCTGTGTGCTTTTGCTAAAAAATGCAGTTTTTTGACTTAAAGACATATTAGAGTCATCTTAAACTCAATGCATTCAAAACTAAAAAGTTTTTAATATAAGGATTTAAAATTCTCATATATGTAGTTAAAATAAATTTTCAAATTCAAGATACAGGTTCGTTTATTTTTCTGGGCTTCAAGACTTTTAATGATCTTATTTCAAAGAGAGATATGAAAAAGCTTCAAAGGGATGTATGAGCAATTAACAGCTTTCATAGATTCTTTGTAATTTCAACTTCTATGTGAAGTGTATACCTATTACGGTAATGGTTTACCGAGAGAAATATTCCTCGTTTTGAGATACATTTTTTTCTATTCAGGGATACCGCTTTGTTCATGTAAGGTAGAAGTAATTACGATAATGACTGATATATTCTACTAAGTGAACTCTCAATATATAATATTTATTATTATTTAGATTTGTATTACCGGAACTTGATAATTCTACTTCAATAATGTAATTTTAAGTGTCTGAAGTGAATTACTTGCAATCAGTCATTGATAAGACACTATGTAAAACAACCGTAACTGTAAGAGTTTTTTTTGTCACCGTCTGTAAATGTAGTTCCTTTTCTTGAGCAAATAGGAAATGTCCACAATAGTTGAGAATAAGTTCTTTTTATATAACTAGAAAACAAATACGCGCACCCTGCACGCCATTATTTTTTGTTGTCTCACGCAATTATTAAATGAAAATATAAAATTAATATTAATACAAAATGTTAATATTTTAGAGTGTTTATTTTATTAAACAATAGTAAAACCAGGACAATATTGTTGATAATTATTGATGCAAATTAATGTTTTGACTTCAGAATTCATATATACTAGTTTTCAGTTGCACGCACACATAATTTTCCTACATTTTGACAATTGAAATCGTTTCATTCATCAAGCCATTACAAATATTAATGTAAATTTTCTAAAGTATAAGATATTTAAAATATCCAAATATAAAATTTGGAAAAGCATTAGAGAGAAAATGGTGAGCCCAATCTGTTGGCTGTCTATTGGAATAATTCATTTTTCTGCTTTGAAATAACGAATATTTTTATCTTTATAACACTACAATTTAAAACAAAATCTGTGCACGTGAAATCTCATGCGAAAGGCACATGTATAAGAGATATTTTTTTATGAATGAGGACAGAACGAACTCCAAGAAAATTAGACTGAAAGAAAAGCTTCCTGCTAATAGTTTAAAAAAAATGGCACATCTACATGCTAAAATCTTCAAATTGAGATATCCGCGAAGAAAATTGAACTAAAAGAAAAACTTCTAGCATAGTGGGCTGAAAAACACAAATTCCCGATATTTCTGTTTTTGTATCTAGCTACATAAAAAAACAGTATAATGATACAGCAAATTTTATTTTGTAATGCACATCAATATTTCAAGACGTTCAATTTGAACCATCTTGAAAAATATCTAAATAAAAGTAAAAATTTTAGTAGTGGTTTAAAAAATTTGTATCTGGTTCAAATTATAATGATTTTGTATGTATTTTTGATTTTATTTTTGATCACTATTTTTCAGAGAAAAGCACTAACATTAAACATGTATAGTATTTACAATAATTTGTTAGACAATTTGTAGGTTTAACCGCGCTAGAATGATTGAGATATTTTCGAGTCATTTCGTTATACCACTTTTTCTTTGGATAGATCAATAATTTATAAAAAGACTCGACAACATTGAGTCTTTTAAGGAAAAAAATAGGTATCAGAATTTTGAAATTGATATAAATAATGTGTAATATTAATCTCATTAAATCACCTGGATGGACTCATCTGTAATTATTGTCGACTCAAAGTGTAAATTAGATTCTCACTTCACCTCCGATAGGAAAGTTATCATAGTTTACGAGAACCTCTTCTCTGAGATGGAATATAACCGCACTCACCCCATTTGACCCGGAGAGTATTTTGGCGTGGAATGTGATTAATGAAAGTTCGTTGCTAATAAGCGGATCACGAATTGGAGTTTGCGCCAACGAGAATGGTGATTGGCGCAACGACCATGATGAAAGACGATGCTATATTAGGACATTATACCAAAATCGATATTCAGATAACAGATCATCTTCCTACTATATTAATATTTAAAAAAAATTGATTTAAAACAACCACAGAAATCTCCAAAAACTTGATTAATATTCCACCGCTTTTGCAACGATCTCAAGGGTTTCACAGCACCGGGTAAAAATCCTCACATTTTTCGGTGAAGTGTCCTCCTGTTTATTGTGTTTGGGCTTATGGTTTTAGATTTTATAAATTTGGGCCTTATGATAATAGAATTTAGGAACTATGCATTTTTGCATTATATATTGGGCTTTACACAATATTTTACACCCTCTTATTTTAGACCTTACTGATTGGGTCTCATGGTTCGGGCATTGAAATTGTTGCCTATTTTCAAAATTAGGCCAGATGCCAGCGAGGTTGAAAATTATTTAAAATACTCATAATTTTCAGAAAATAATGAAATGCTTCCGGTAGCATGGTCGAAATTGGTTAATTCAAAGTTATTTGGTTATTCTTTATACTTGAATTATAATTTGGGTAGTTATTTGGGTAGATTATACTATTTTTCAAGCAAATTTTTTTAATGTACAGTATTTGTTAAAAAGGTAATAAAAAAATAGATTAAAAAAAAGGTTTGTCTCATTCATCATTTTTTGAAAATGTGCGAAAAACATGTTTTTTGTATTGAGTTAATGCAATTTTTTCATAAAAGATTCAATATGATTAGTCTGTAATTTTTTCAGCATAAATTTCAGTTTTGACGTATTTAACTTTTTCCAAAATTTATACATAAAATTTACAAAAATTTGTTCTTGTTAATTTCCAATTTTATAATATTGTTAACTAGTAAAAACTGTAAATATGGAAAATTTGCTTGAAAAATAGTATAATCTACCCAAATAACTACCCGAATTATAACCCAAGTATAAAGAATACCCAAATAATTTTGAATTCACCAATTTTGACCATGCTACCGGAAGTAATAAATTATTTTCTGAAAATTATGCGCACTCCGCCGCCGGGCCAACATGAAACTTTACGCCCGCTACATAAATCTTCACGCCCGCCACACATACACTACACCCCTCAAGTGAGAATATGGAGGAATTGATCTTTATTTTTGAAAAAATTGTATTGCTAGACCCGACAGTCTCCCTTCTGCAAAGTACGCTAATTCTTCCTTTCAACTATAATCTAAAATTGTCAAGTACACCAAACATCCTCTATCTGCTTC
>CAKNWT010328891.1:1270-17092 GCA_932066315.1 Andricus coriarius | reverse complement strand
GGGGGGGGGGATACAGTCGGTAACGAGCAACCTTGACGGTGTCAGCAAACAATTTCCTTGCCGGTGTCGGCAAGGTTGTTTGTTGCCGGAGCCGGCAGGCTAGCCACTACGAAATAATGACACTGGTTGACATGGATGATTTTTCATTAACAAATAAAAGGTCTAGACAATTTCCTCTTAAAAATCGCAATTCTTAAAAAATTATTTGTTTGTAACGCTGTAAATTGTAAAATACTTGCGCTATGCAAAAACTGCAGGTGGTAAAAAAGTTTCCTATTTGCTCAGAAATGCAAAAAATGACTCTATAAACCTCTTCCCTTAATATGTAATAACATTATTAACAAAATTATGTAAACAAAGCCTGCTTAAAATTTCGTAAAAATAACCAAGATCTTCGTAATCACGAGATTTTTTATGATCTTACGAACAAATAATCAATTATTATTTTATACGGACAATAATATACGCCCCCTATAGCGCTCGAGAAAGATTGCTTTGTCAAATAATAATATAGAAGGAATTATTTTGTTTCTTCGGAGTATACTTGAAAAAAAGTGTCTTTCTTAAAACCTTTTTTAATTATTCATTTTTATGTTTGAAACATCAGATTGGATGATGTGATATTGTACCTCAATGTCATGAGTTTCATATTTACAATATTATATCATCAGTCAAGGACTTTCTTCCATACGAATGAATTCTCGAATAAAGCGCTTGTTCAGATGTTGACATCGTCGTTATGAGCAGGTGATTCAACAATATTTTGCTATAATATTTTCAAACAAATATTTAAACCTATGTTCAAGCCACATTATATATTAAATAACTTGGCTGGATTATATTATGCCATAAATCTAACATACCCATTATTAATATGTAACATTTTGCTCATGAAATTCAATCCCTTCAAGTCTTATAATGTCTAATATTGCTTCGCAAAATTTATTTTTCACAGAAATAATCTTTCTCACACCCCTAATATTTTTCAAGGTCTTATCGTGGGCGGAAAGGCACCCTTCTGACTGTTAACAGACATAATATTGTTCAAACCCATACCCCTTTCCAACGTCTCGTGGGGGCGGGAAGGCACCCCCGTGACTGTCCACAGGTAAAATGTTATTCCTACGACCAGTCACAGGGGTGCCTTTTTGCCCCTCACGAGCTATTGAAAAGGGGTAGGGGTTTTAAAATTATTTCTGTTGACAGTTATAGTGTTGACTTTCCGCTACACGATTCGTTAATCGCAGTTCTTGAGTCGCAAATCGACGATAAGGTGTGATATGTACATGAAACATTCCATCTATAAAGCGTAAAAAGACAGAAACTGACAAAATAACTCTTGAAGCACATGGTCTACTCTGAAATGCCTGAGAGCCCCTTCGATATGCTTGAGATATCATTTTTAATAATCAGTAAAAAAAAATTGACGGTACCGGTAGTTTTCTTTTTACCGATTACGACCATTTTTTTACCGGTAGCTACAGTATATACACTTCGTTATATTAATTAAATTTATTTATTGGCTTTTCCATTTCAATTAAAAACCGCAAGAGTAGCTAGATTCACTGAACTTAACCGACACTTCATTTTATATAAAATGTATAGAAATATATTTTATTTTCTTGAACAAAAAATGATATATTGTTGAGGGAGTGTAAAAAATGTTTCACTTGTGCAGCCTAATTTTCATGGAACCAAATAACACCAAATTTTCATAAAAAGTCTTCAGTAACATATTGTCGATAAATATCGTAAGAATTTTTGACATCTTGCATATTTTTTGTTAATTTTACAATTCATGTCAATACGTAAAATTTTCGAAACTACTCGATACAGCGGAACATTTAAAAATACGTGTCGAGATTCTGTTGCTACTGACTTCTCGTTAAAATTCGATTAACTGCTTAATTGAAAGTTGAACTAATTTGTTAAAAATTTATTTGTCCAACACATACGCGAAAAATACAACTTTTTTCGCCTGAAAAATGTGTAAAAAATGAGCGAAATGAGTGATGCTTTGTCGTGAAAGTGTGATTGAATAAGCCGTCACGTGGCGCCATCTACAACTCAGATGAGCGCTTTGCCGGAGATTCAATGTTTATGCATGACTCGTCCACGTGTTGCTATTTTCAAACGAAAAAGGTCGCCTTTTCGCGTAGGTGTTGGGCAAAACAGTATATGCGTCAAATCCAGGTTCGTTTTCAATCGACCATTTTCCCTACTCGTAGCACAATATATTATTTATTGGTTGAAGATTAAAATATCTCGTTAAAAATTCGTTTTTAGTTGGTTAAAAATTAACTTCTTTATCAGAAAATTTACCTATACTATTTGTGGTTAAAGATTGATCGTTTTTAGTTGAAAATTAAACTATTCATTTCTTCATTGACAATTAATCTTTTTTGTTGATACGTCAACTGATTAATTGCAAATTATAGAAACAATTTTGTTTTTGTGACTTTTTTCGTACCTTTTCTTGTTTTAGCATAAAACTTGAATTGTCGATTTGATCAAAAAAACTCTCTTCTGTCTAAAGCGCGGGCACAAGGCAGGCTATCAAAGAATATACTTATAAGTTTGTCATAAAAAGTGTTTCGTGAAATCGGTAAAATACGTCTCATGTTATCTCCTTAAAACAGATATATTATGTGCCGATCTGTGCCTTTAGAATGACTTTCTGTCCGATTTGAAATAAATTCAGTAAAGATTGGAAAATTACGAAATTAATTATCTACTTGAATGTATTGTGCAAAATTGTAAATTTCAGTTTTTTGGGAAATTTTTGCTCTTTGAAACGTTACATTGGTTAAGGCAATGTATTATTTATTCAACCGCCTCGTCTGGAACTTGACCTAGGAATCTATGGAAAAATGTTCTATATTTATTTCAGAAAAATACTATATCCTTATTATTCAAAAACTTTATTATTCATATTTTCACAAAGACCCTCAGGGTATCAAAACGTTGCAAACAGTTGAGGACTACATTATGTAACAAATAAAATCAATACTTGGGCATTTTGTGCCAAATCAAATAGTCATAAACAACACATTTAATGGATTCGGTCAATTTGAATTTCATAAAATCTTATAGAAAATGAACTATTAGCTAATTTCGGCGAAGCTAACTACTCTTTTTGTTTCCGCGGCCTGAACCAATGTAATATTAAATTAATTGTACGTAGAGACATAAGAAGCCATAGAAATACGAGCGTTTGCACGAAAAAATGCATGGACATGAGAGAAGCTAGAAAAGTATGCCACGACAGAAAAGTATAGCGACAAATAGTTTATAAAAAGAGTGTCAGTGGAATGTTTAATTTTATAACATCTATGAATTCTCTTTCTTGTAATTTAGTAAACTAGTAGATAAGAGAGAAAAATAAAATTATTAAACGTATTTTAATTACAAAAAAAAAACATAAAATCTCATCAAAAAAATTCGTGATTCGAAACGATGTCAAGTAGAATTACGATGAAATTACAATTAGAATTACTATGCAGTAAACGCTATGAACGGGATTGTTCGTAGGAGGCTCTGTTTGAAAATGGTACACATAAACGCATCGTTTTTCTTATACAAAGAGGTACAAATTGTTAGAAAGAGAATACCTGAAGATTGATTTACATCAGCTTCTGTTCTGAGCTCACATGACTGTCCCCAAAATGAGACTTCCGATTAAAAATGAGACATGGGCTACATTTTTTTTATTGTACAAAATTGTATAAATTCAGGGAATTACGATTATGTATTGAAAAATGTTATTTGGATAAATGTGCGGATGGTGTCACGTGTTTTCACTTTTTTATAGTAGTTTACTTCCTGCAAAATAGAAATAAATTATTATTGGCTCTTAGATTTTGCCAATTCTGTACAAAATCATGGTCACCATAAAATGCATGTACGCAACATATTATTGCGTTAAAAAATGGTTACAAGTATTTCATAATTGAAGTGTGTTATGGCGTAGCCAAGTTTAATTAAAATCACAACATTTTTTGTACTTGGCAGCGATTCGCTAAAGCGAATCTTGCTTTCGAAAAAATTCAAAGTGGCAAAAAAGTAGATATTAACCTACCTAATCTGGTTTATATTTTTGATGTTTAAAAATTTTATGAAATATTTCTTATAGAAATATAAAAGTTTATCATTTGAAATATTATTACACAATATAGTAATATTTCAGCTTTTCAATAACGTAATAGTTAAAAATCACGTCAATACAGTAAGGTGAAATAGATATGGTGTGTAAATAATACTTGTTCTTCTGTTATGAAGCAAAAAATCACAAGACGCTTCATTGGCGGAGGTGACAGTCTGTTCAAAAGTTTCACAATATTAGATTTTTATTACACTTATTATTTATAAGCCTGTAAATTGTTTCAAGCCAGTAAAGAAAAAAATCATACTACGCATTTTTGAGAAAAACGATTGTTTTATTCTTAACGATTAAAAATCTCATTTTTCTCATGAGCTCTGCAAAATATGAATAGCAGTTCATGATCAAAAATTTCTCCCTTAAAATCTGTACCTTACTAGTTATTTATTTTGTGTGCTTCAAGTAATTTTTCAAAAAATTAGAATAAATCAATAAAAAAGGACCAAAATAGCTTGCATTGCAAAGGACTTCAATATATATATATATATATATATATGTAATATATTTTAAAATGTTTGCTCTTTGTTCAATAACAATGTTAAGAACATATACTTTGAGAATATTGAAGCTACTGAGCTTGATAATACCCGTGCAGAAAATGCCCAACTTGTTCCCAAGTTCCGATCTGGGCCCGATCGGATTTTCCACATGTGGCCGCAAGGGGGCAGGTGGTGTGGCTCGCTTCGGAAACACGTCGAAACGGGTTAGGTTAGACAAGATTATGTCAAGTTTTTTGTTGTGTTCGTGATATTGTGTTTTTTTTATATCAAACATAAAATGCCGAAAGCAAAAAGTAAATTGCGAGTTCGGAAGCATAGAATTGTTGGTGAAATTTCCTGTATCCGCAATGAAGATGAAGGTAAGTTTTAATTCACTACATTCAACATAAAAATCATGAAACCTAACTCCCAGATGAAATACAAAATTAGTGTTTCATTTGTTTTTGATTAGAAATAATAAATAAAAATTATTGAAAAATGCCAGGTGATGCGATGTCCTAAACTACAAATTTAAAATAGAAAATTGCTAAATAATATTAAAAATATTTTTGTAATAATTTGGGCTTATGAAAATCGATTGAAATTAGTTGAAAAAGATGATTATGGAGTAATAAGTTGAATATTTTGCAGTTGAAGATAATAAGAATAAAGACTCTAAACTTTAAAATAATTTATATTGTACATTTTCGAAAAAATAAATGAATGAAAACGAAAAATTGTTAGAAAAGAAAGAAAGACTTTATATAATTTATTATCTCAAATCAAATTTATAATTTGAATTTACCGCGCTTATCTCGAAAATGTTTGAATGGTCGACTGTTAGCATTCGATTGTAAGCAATGAAGATAGGCACCATTGCAAAGATAAATAATGTTGAAAAGTTTTTTGTTAGTTGTATAGTTACATTTTGGATCCTCTTCAAAAGAGATATTTTCAGCTTGCAAAGATACCCGTAAGTTTTTTCAAACAAATTGATTATAAAATAAAGCGTTAGAATGACAGTAATGTTTTAAAGAAAGTTCACAATTCATTTTTAGCTTCTGAAGATTTCCAGAAATGTATTCGAGAAAGCGTCGTCATTTTGAGCGCAATTACTATTTATATAAATAAAGAAAATGTTTTGAAGCTTTTTCGTAATTTATATGTTCTTGCTTATAATTGAAAATACAGATTACTTTATACAAAATATATGAATATTCAGATTAGTATTTTTTCGAACATAACCTCACTTTTTAAATCTCTTTCCACGTGCCCCATGTGCGTTAGTCAATCAATATCCATATGGAGAGTTTGACACCGGTAAAGAATTTGAAGCAAATACGTTTTTAACCTATATTTAAAAAAATAAGCATTGCCATTTTATGTTTCAAAAATCAGTTTTTTGCAGAAATTGATTCTCTCGGTGACTTTCAAGACAATTGATTTTTGTACGAGTTTATAAAAAACCAGAACTGGCAATACCTTTGTGTCAAATTTCATTTTTATAATACGTACGTATAAAATTATACTTCGTTTGAAATGTGATCACTGAATTTTTTTCATACTTTTACAGAAAGTTCAACTAACTTTGATTCCACTCAAAACTCTTTCGAAGTGAACGACAAAGAAACTCTGTCAAAAATCTTGGAAAAAACGGCATCAAAGGTTATGCAACTAAAAATCAACAAAAAATGAAATTAACGACCGCAACTGAATCTCCGGATAAGGTTGAGAAAAATGTAAGGATAGTTATTTTTTTATTTACTATAATTATTACTTAAAATATAATTGATCTAACCATGATTGTTTTTTTTTTTCTATTTAGACGACTTGCTGATAAGGAAAATCAGTAGTTTCAGGGCTGAAATTACAGAAGTGCAGGCTAATAAAGTCTCTCTAATGAATATGTTCGATGATAAATCCTGCACAATCTACTTCCCAAAGCTAACTATTTATTGCTATTAAAAAAACTTTTAAATTGTACTATTTGTAGAAATAAAAAATTTAAGGGGTCACATCTGGGCCAGACCGGGCCCACATTTTCGAAGCCCAGATGTGGGCCCGATCGGGAAGGGCGTTTCATTTCCGGTCTGGCGCTAGGCAGAATTACCCTATCGGCGCCACATTTTTCCAGATCGGGGCCCGATCGGCGCCACATCAAAATTTCTGCACGGGTAATGAAAAAGTCGTTCTTTTTCCTCAAATTGAAGAAACTTTGTTTTTAACTATTAGAAATCTCATTTTTCGGGAAAGCGATGCAAAATACGAATAGTAGATCATAATTTAAAATTTGTCTACTTCCTGAAATATATGAAAGTACATCCTTACCAAATATTTATTTAGTGTGTTTTAAATAATTTTTCCCAAAAAATCAACATAAAAAAAATCAATAAAAATAGACCAAAATAGCACTTGCTATAACCTTGTTACTGAACAAGAAACAAACGTTTTTGAAAGTAAATTGTTGAAGTTAGTTGAATTAAATGCTATTTCAGTAGATTTTTATCGACTCTTTCTGCTCTTTTTAATGTTTTAAGAAACACAATATAAACATCTGGCAATGGATTATTTCATTACATCATTGTATTTTCAAAAACGAACGTTTTGAAGAATAAAATGTTGAAGTTCCTTAAGCTAAATATTATTTTAGTGGTTTTTTCTATTTTTTGATGAAAATTTATTAAAATACACAACATTAAAATCTATTCAGAGTATATTTTTGTAGATTTCATCCAGGTGAAAATTTTTTAACAATGAGCTGCTATTCATAATTCGCGTTATTCTTGAGAAAAATGAGATTTTTCATCGTTAAAAGTGAATAAATGGTTCTTTTTTTTTTCAAAAACGGGTATTCCGACTTTTTCTTTCTTTGCCTAAAATAACCAAAGGGTATCCTTAAAACACTAAAAAACTGGATGTGTAAGCACTTTTGAGTTTAACTTAATTGAGGCTACCCGTGTGCTATTTCAATAAAATTAAAAATGTTACCCAATCGCGTTCTTTTATCACAATATTTTTTTTTTATGCATCCTACTTATATAACCTTCCTTTAATTAATATATAAATCCGTAAGACAATCAATGTGTATTTTCACTGCATTATTAGCAGTTTTTCACAATCGAATTAGTAAATATTTCGGCTATTCAAGTTGGTAACTTTTTAAAATGTTCGGGTGTATCTAAATCCTAATTCGTTCAAAAATTCGACTACAAAAAGTACTAATAAAAATTCAAATTTTTCCGAATGAGAGATGCCGCATATAGTTTTTGGGCCGTTCATATATTTTGTAACGTTTTTAAAGGGTTTGTACATGGAAATCTAGGTAGGCGTCCGCCTCCGACATTCTTCGTTCTCACATATATTTAGTAGTATTCGAAAAACCAAGCGACAAGTGTTTTTTCTAATTTGCCAAAATGAGGTTTTTGGGGATTAAAACCGCTACCTAAAATTGGGGTGCTGCACACCCATTTAATTGTTTCACATACAACAGCGGTAATACCACTGTTGTGAAACATACCGCTGAGGTATGTTTCGCAATGAAACCAACTCGAAGAATTTCCTCCCAGTGAGAGATCAAAAAGGTAATTTTCTCAAATTTATTGAAAAATTTGTAAGGGGTGAACTACGCAAAAGTTATTTTTCATCACACAATACTGCAGCCTTGGCAGCCACGCTGGCGCGGGTTCGATTCCCAAAGCAGGAAGTGAGGCTGGACGTGCTTTCTGAAATCTTCGCTTCTGTCCCTTGTTATAATACCCTGCAGATACCCTACAGTTTATAATTAACCCTATAGTACAGTCGCTAATGACCCTGGCAGTTGATGCGACTATAAACATTCAACTAATAAAAAAATTGGGAAAAAATATATGTGGCTTACGATAATGAAATAAGCTTTACTTGTTTTTTCTATTTTCACGAAAAATTATTTTCTAGGCGGTAACGACCCTGAATTACATTTTATTATATTTCTCAAAATAAAATAGATTTTGCGAACAAAAACAATAAAAAAAATTTTCTCACTATGAGAGATAAAAAATTTGGTTTTCTCAAATTTACCAAAACATTTTTAGGGGATTGAAGTACCCACAAATTATTTTTGATTAGTCAAAAAATTGTCAAACAGGAGTAAATTTAGCCTACGTTCATCGCAATTTTTGTGTAATGAAAAATAATGTATCATGGAAATTCAAAATCGATTAATTATGAGGTAGTTCACCTTACAAATTTGTCGACAAATTGGCGAAAATCACATTTTTGATATTTTTTTGCGAGAAAAGTTTTCTATTTGGTTTTTCTCACAAAATCTAGTTTACTTTAAAGAAACAACATAAAATGTAATTCAGGGTGGTTAACCACTAAAAATACTACCCGAAAAGTATTTTTTTTTCACAAAATATTGCGAAACATAAGTAAATTTAGGCTAAAAAATGTGTAAAAAATATACATATGTTGTTTGCGATAATTAAATAAAGTTGAGGTTTTTTACACCTTTTGGAAACAAAAAATTAGAAAAATGTCCTCATAGTGCGACATAACAAATTTTATTTTTTCAAACTAATAAAAATAGTATAGGATTGTCGCGAGTAATGTAGGTATATTTTTCCTAATTTTTCGGCTTATATTTACTCTTGTTTTGCAATTTTTTGTAGGATGAGGACATTTTTCTGATTTTTTTGTTTCCAAAAACTATAAAAACACGTAAACTTTATCAAATTATCGCGAACAACATATGTATATTGTTTACATATTTTTTGGCCTGAATTTACTCATTTTTCGCAATCTTTTTTGAAAACAAAAATACTTTTGGGGTAGTTCAGCCCCGTAAAAATGTATGACAAATTTGAGAAAATCACATTTTTTATCTCTCATTGTGCGTAAATTTTGTCAGTTATTTTTATTGTGAAACATACCGCTGTGATAGTGAAACAATTAAATAGATTACAAAATTAAACTAGATTAAACTAATTTATTATTAATTTAATTAATTTATTATTAAACTAATTAAACTAGATTAAATTAATTAAACCCTAATCACCCAATTTTCGGGGTCGGTTTCCATTCCCAAAAAGGTTATTTGGATAGATAAGAAAAACCTGTGTCGCTTCATTTTTCGAGTATTTTAAATGCTGATGCCTAAACGTTCTTTTACCAACATTAAAAATTTTCTTGATAACAATTTTATTATTTGCAGGAAATGGAGTTATTTTATAATTGCAATTTTTTTTTGTTACAGGTGAGCTTCTTTTGAGGACTATTTATAATATGCTGAAGCACCTGCAGCCCAAACCAATTGATCGATTTCGATGAAACTTTGCGTAAACATAGTAAAAAAAAGTGTTTATGTGCCGCTTCTTCGCGAGAAAGTGATTCATATACATACCACAGAGGTAGGTTTGCATTTATGAAAAAAAAAATCATTTTCAAAGTATTGCAGAGACAAACCTAATGTATAAAATCCTAAAAATAATCCAAGAATCTTACGATAAAAATTGGACAAACACCACAAAATGCTCGTATTGCAATTCCTGAAAACAAAATGAAAATTTGTTTCTTTGGACAAAAATAAAAAAGACGAAAGAAAAATGAGAAGGCAACCAACTAAATCCCCTTCCTTCTCTTTTTTATTTCTTTCGACTTTTTTATTTTTATTACTTTGAAATCACATTAAAAATAAAAATACGTACATTAAAAATTAGTTAATTATCAATATAACTAACCCGTTCATTACTATTTAATTCTTCCAAATAAGGAAAAAATTGTATTGACAGGTGGATGACAATTCAGTCCAACATACGACGATACTCGAAATGACAAAGAAACAGTCTCAAAATGACTTTATATAACTTGTGAAAACTGTTCGACCTAGATTACTGTTTTCTTACATTAATTTGTGTTTTTGCAAATGTGCAAAAGTTTCCTTTGTGTATTCTAAAAAACTTTGTTGGGAAATTTGTTTGGAATCAAAACAAGAGATCCTTCCTTCATTTTCGGTTTAATCCCTACTAATTTTTATTATGAATCGAACATTTCAAACCTATGAGTGCTTATTTATAATATTAAGGTTTAACGATAAATTTTTCAGTTTTAACAAAGCGTAACTGTTAAAACAAATTTTGTGCCTCCAAATGTTATCAGAGTCACATTTCGAATATCTCTTGACCCATCTAAAGAATACGAAAATAGCTTTTGATGAACTTTTGAGGCCTGTGTGTCAGCCACAGTTATCCCAACTTTAGTAGCGTTAGAGATCCTCAAGGGAGAGTTGAGGCACGGTGAACTTCAATTCTGATTGGCGCCGCTGTACCGGAACTAGTTGAACTTTTATGAATTTTGATTGGCTTAAGTTGGTGCTATTTTAAAATCACAATTTTATTTGCAAGAGGATTTAATATAGAATAGAGACAACACACAAACAAGAACACTATAAGTGATTGAACAGGTTAGTTATTAAGGTTAGGAATTAATAATATTTACTTTGAAACACCTATACTTCAAAAATTTTATAAACAAAAGAATCAATAAAAAATAACACTGTTCAAACTTTCCGCGCCCCACGAAAAGGGCGAAGTTCCGGTACAGCGGCGACCACTGGAGGGGGAAACGTGCTCTCTAAGTAGCGCATATTGAGCAAAAATAAAAAAGATCAAGATAGATAAGATAACAAGATGTGCTTAACTTCACTCTAAATTTTTATTCTCGAATTCACATAATTATGATAAATTTTTCTGATATTATTGTAGGTTAAAGTTCTATCCTTGTACATAAATGTACCCAAATGTCATTTACAAGGTCAAAACTTGAAAAGAAATATGTTTCCAAACATATATATTCTTTTCTAATTTTTTCTTGGTGTTTAGAAAATATTTAGTATGTACCTCAACCTTTTCTCCTCTTAAACAAACACGTTACCACCTACAATACCTTTTTCTAAATTTTTGTTTAAAAAACGTTTTTGCTAGTTTTGATCTTAAAAATGACTTTTGCCCGTATTTTTCTAAATAAATCTTGATAATGACAATATACCGATCCTATCGAAAGTTAATGTGGAACGTAAAGAACAATATACTCGTAACAAATTTACAAACATCGGTCTTTTTTTTCTGTGCGATTTCAATTAAAACTATCTCTTTTCAATAGTTTTTAACGTAATTATATAAGCTTTGTTGTCAGAACAGGAAAGTTGAGAAACATATATTTTTAATCTTCAGACAACTCTCTTATTACACATTCAAAAATTTGAAATTTAATTATTTGATATTGATAGAATGGCCACCATTTTTAAATCTTTTCAAACTTTTATATTATTCGAATTCGAAAAATGTAGAAATGAGCTATATTTCTAGATTTAATTGGCCGCCATTTTTTATTATTCCAAATTTCGAATTTTTAGACCTTATACACGCCTTAGAATAAATTATTAGATGTTTTCACTGTTATTGGTCAACCTTTGTTAATAACTGTAGAAAATCTCTTTTTTTAAGCTCATTTAGGTGTGCCGGCATTTTATCATATTACAAAGTTTCACGACTGTGAAGTTAGCACAACAACCATCAAATATCCAACTTTTGTTTAATGGAATCGTTTGGACATCTTTTGATCATGTGTCGAAAGCAAATTTTGTCGTTTGGACGGCAAAACTCAAAAAGATATTGAGTTTTCAAATTTAGAGTGCTAACTTCAGCTGCACAACACATTTTTTTTCATAAATTGTTGCACCAATCGTTTGAACGTCTTTTGTTCTCATATAGAAACTGAATTCTGAGGTTTGGACGACGAAATCGTGTGAGTTATCGAATAAAAAAGCCATTAGCACCAAATTCGCGAGCGACGCCTTTTCAAGTGGTTTTTTGTAAGCCGTGTCCTTAAATATAATCTTGATGAGTCAGACATCCTGACAGAAATGTTTTTGAAAAACCAAATTTTTTGAACACATGCATGTTTTTAGCCCTTTGTCATTCGTATAAAGCGGGGCTAAAGTTCTGCTTTGCAGGAGTAAAAAATTACTTTATATGCAAACGATAAAACATTATACATCTGTGAGCATGTCGCTAGGAAATTCGTTGGAATCCACAAAAAATAAATCCAGTTCTTGTTTCAAATAATATTTATAGGTCGCTCAGGCACATGAAGTTTAACACGTATTTTCCATAAGAAAAAAGACGGTTTTGAAAGTTTTATTCAGAATCGTCAATATTAGCAGAACCGAGTTGAAAAAATTGGTTTTGCGAGTTTTTGGCGCTAATTATAATTCTTTCGCATTTGAAAAAAATGCAAATTGCTTTTGATACATGAAATACTACCCAATACTGCTAATTAGATGTTCGCATAAATTGTTTAAACAATTTATTAGGATTTTTAACGATTTCCTTTCAGAATAGAGATAGAAAGTCGCGGTTTTTCCTAAAAATGTCCACTTTTTGTCCAATTTTCAATTATAGTGAGTTAATAGTAAATTAATGTTAAGAAACGTAATGGGATTTTCAACTTTTATGTCCACTTTTCACTTGGAGTAAGCTAATCTTCAATCAAATTAAACAAAAATAATTGTTTAAACAAATTATTATTGTTTATAACTATCTTCTCCTATCGTAATGCTAGATAGTCGCGGTTTCTTCTGAAACTCTTAACTTTTTGTCCACTTGTCTCTGAATAAGGTAATAATCGATTTGATTGAAAAAAATTATTTTGTAAATAATTCATCATTGTTTATATGCATATTCTCCTATAGTAATACTAGATAGTTGCGGTTTTTTCCGAAATTTTCAACTTTTTGTCCACTTTGTACTTAGAGTGAGGTAAGAATTAATGCCAGTTAACAAATATTATTGTTTAAATCATCTACTATTGTTTATAACTGTCTTCTCCTACAATAATGCTAGATAGTTAGTGATAGTTTTGAGTGAGGTAATAAGTAATAAGATCTAACAAACCTTATTGCCTGAACAAACTATTATTGTTTATAACTATCTTCTCCTATACTGATGTTAGCTAGTTGCGGTTTTTTTCTAAAGTTTTTAACTTTTCGACCACTTTTTATTTAGTATAGTAATAATTCTTGCAAGATCAACAAAAATAGTTGCTAAGCCAATTTATCATTGTTTATAACTATTTTCTCTCAGATAAGTGCCAAAAAGTTGAGTTTTTTTCTGAAATGTTTAACTTTGCTTTGCCTTTTTAGTTATGAATGAATATTAGATGAACATTAGAGAGAGGCATATTTCGAACACTCTCTTTCCTTTTGTGAATATATTTTTCTGAAATAAAACAGATATTTGAAATATGCTTTAAATTTTCTACATGGATCCCAGGGATGCCCCAAGGAATCTCATTTACACACCTAGTCCTCCCACCTAGTCGTAATTATTCCATTTTTTGGATTCGCCACTTGTGTAAGACAGCTTTTTTGCTCAAATTGATACTATTAAAAAAGAATTCTTCTTCTTGAGGTCCACTTATTATTTGTTCATAACCAAAAAATTAAAGCAAAACTAAAGATTTCAGAAGAAAGCAATTTTCTAGAATTACTCTAAAAAAATATAGGTATACACAATAAGTTATTGTTCAAATAAGCATGTTTGTAAACTTGCGTTCTTTATTACTTAACAAAGTAAAAAGTTGGTAAAAGTTCAACATTTCAGAAGAAACCGCAACTATCTAGCATTGATAAAGAAGAAGATATTTATAAACAATTATTGTGTGGATTCGAACAAATATTCGGGCGATACGCATGAAAATTTTGTAAAATGATCAAAATTTCTAAAATTTCTAAAATATTCAAAATTTTTAAACCCATCAAAATTTCTATTATTTCTCAATTTTAGCCAATTTTAAAAGTTTTCCAAATTTATAAAATTATGAAAATTGATAAAACTATAAAAATGTCTAAAATTTAAAAAAATTATCAAATCAAAATCTCTAAACTTTTCAAAATTTTCTAAAACATTTGAAATGTCTAAAAGTGTTAAAAAATGTTTAAATTATTTTTAATTTCTAAAAATTCTGAAATGTTCAAAATTTCCAATATTATAAAAATTTCCGAAACCCCTTCATATGAGCAGAAATCATGCCTGAATTAGACTCAAATGTCCTTGATTAAGTTTGTTGTTTATTGAATATCTATTTGGTAATACGATATACATAATGGAAGTCCATAAAAACTAGGAGAGAATTAGGGCTATCTGAATCCTATTTTAAAGTGCAGCCTCGGTTCATAATACTTTTTTCGAAAACAATATGACACTTTCAGCACGCAAAAATGATTCAGTTTCTAGAAAACCAAAATGGAAAAAAGTAAGAATGATATTATTATTTTTTCAATTTTGCTATATTATAATGTATTATAATAATTATTATATTTATTCATTGAATGATCATAAATTTAAGAAAAATTAATGCTAAAGTTGGGCAAAAATGATCAGTATGTTAAAATCTATCCAGTTTGAACAAAAATCGAAAAATAATAGTGGCATCAAGATATTATATTACGAGAAAATTCTCTTCTCAAAACAGTTATTTATGCAAGAAACTTATTTTCGATGAAAATTTTGGTTACCCAGTTCTGTACTGCCACCTTTTAAATCATTAGTTAACATATCTATTATTTACATTGATAGAAAGACATTCGAAATCATTTTCTCCATTTGTATGTTGGGAAAATTGATTTCAAATATACAACATAAAATTGGGCCAACAAACGCAGCCGGCATGAGTTTTGTGATTATTTTGAAGCAAATTTTTCCATTTCATTTTTTATTTCATACAATCATTCACAATATCTCTTAAATTTGCCTCTGGACATACATTACATACGGTATTATAGAATAATAATTATTGTGAAATGTGATGAGAGATTTTTATTTGAAATAACAGATAGTTACTTTTCAGCACAAGTGATTTTCGATTTTTGAAAATTTAGTGTTTTCGGACCACCGTAATCTACAGTAAATATATATATAAATTTAAATATACAGGGTGTTTTTTTTAACTTGAGACAACGAAATATCTCAAAAAATACGCATCCTACGGAAAAAATGTCTGGAATAAAAACTTTTTATTTTCGAGGGGGAAAAAAGATTTGTTAAAATTTACCCCACCCCCACCCCCACAGGAGGCAGGGGTGGGGGTAACTTTGTAATTTCAAATGGCAACCCCAATTTTTTATCACAGATTCAGATTCTCCTTTAC
>CAKNWT010328874.1:0-10520 GCA_932066315.1 Andricus coriarius | reverse complement strand
CTTTCAAACAAATAATAAAATTTATAACTAAAAAGATAATCTTCAGGAGAAAGCGACTGCAAAAACGAAGAAATATAAATACAAGGTAAATAAATTACTAACAAGAATATTATATTAGGGCACAAGAAAATGCATTTCACCAGTAAATACGCCTCAAATGACAAAGAAAATTCTTTTTCACTCCTATAGAATTTTAAATTGTTTTATTTTTAACAGCTGTCCACTAAACATAAGTTACGCCTGGAGAACATTAATTAAAAAGCTGTAATAATTTGATGTCGTTTAAGATCTCTAAAAATATTTAAAAAAATGCATATACACGAAAATATAAAAACGATGGAAATATGAATTTTTAAAGCACATTTTGTTATCGCTCAAGTTGAAGGTTCCAATTTTTATTATTTTGTTTTTTCGACCCAACCTAATGTTTAATATATATTATAATTATATAAATTAGGACAGATTATGCAATATACTTCGCCTTCTCATTTGGAGATTTTTGAAGAAATCCATCGACTGTTCTATTTTGATTTCTTTCTTGTTTTTAGATAGTTCCCTTACGCGTACCTTTCTTTCTTTTTTATTTTGAAACTACCAACTTAAATTTGTGACTACGATCATTTTTGAACACCACTTTACTGAAAAAAGTAGTAATAAAGTGTGGAACTTCGAAGCCTGCGTGCCTCTTACTTTTAATTTGGAGCCACGTTTTTCACGTGACGCTAGCCACAGCCTTAATAAAAAAACACTGCTCTGTTTGTGACATTAAAGTTTGAGTTATAAACTTCAATGGATGGGTAGAATAACGCGTTCTTGCATTTTCAGAAGTTAATTGATTTTCATTTGTTCTTATTGAAATTATGTACAAAAACAATAAATGACTTCCAAAAATTCAAGGACGTCAGTGTACCCAACCGCTCATTTGTTTGTTAAAATTAATAAATGTGCACAAGCAAAAATATTCCTTCACTCTCGATCTAATGTGATATAATACAAATTTTCCTAAATAAGTGAATTTTGGTTTTGTGCGACTGTCTTGTCTTTCCTTCTCTGACCTTTTTTATTTTCCAATATTTACTAGTACGTTCTAGGCTAAAAGAAGTTTACAAATTTTTACTGCATATCACCTACTCAAAAGACTAATATCGAAATTACTCAAATCTAAATGCCCAGGGGGTCCTTATATTATTTATTTCCGTTTTAAATTCCAATCACTTATCTCAAATTGAGGTTATAGTCGGAGTAAAAAGCATCTATGAGACTATGCAATGCGATGTGTTGTATGCAAAATAAACTTACCAAGTGTAACTGAGTCCCAAAAACAAGAAAGCCTATTTATTCAGATACTAAGTATAGACTTTTAGAACACAGTTTTTTGAAATTCACTTTGTTTCCCTGCTTCGCATTGTTTACGACATTCGACGACGTTTACGACGTAAATAAACAACAGATATGAACTCTAGTGGAGAGAAGTTGAACTCAAATGCGGCATCTGGCGGCATATAAAAGTTATCGATTTCGACACATTTTATGGAATGGAAATTTGATCCATTTTTTTGGGTAACTCAAACTTTGATTAGATTCTAATCAGAAAAATCTTGTAGCTTTGAGAGTAATTATCATCTTGTCTGGTATTGTTGGTCATCATTTTTAATCACGGGATAACTGTCCCGATTTCTGCCTTACCAACGTAAGATATTTGAAGCTATGCTATGTATAATAATTTAATAAATATAAAGTAAAAGTGAATAAAAGCAAATAAAAAAGAATTCCCTTCAAGAAAAAAAATTGGATCCGATTGCAAAAGATTCAAAGAATTTTTCTATCGTTCCCAAATGTGTTTCTTAATCGCGTCTCACCGATTCAGAACATTGGAGCTGGCTATCGTTGTCAATCGTTCTCAATCGGGACACGAGATGAAGTAAGCAGCAGATTGATCTCGCGGGAATTATTTGAAAACGATTATTTACTTAAAAAAAAAATTAATCTACTGATGCATGTCTTATTTTTCAGTTGTTTGTGATTGATTCATATTTCTTTCAATAGAATACATTTGTTTTTATATTACTCCATTCTGAAATTTGATTTGAACAACTAATTTAATAAAAAAATGTAGATTATTGTTTTATTCTTTCAGAAAAATATATTATAATTCTCTATAAAATATCCATATCGTTCGATCGTGCTCGATAATTGTTAAATTTGTCGAACCGATAAGTTCGAATTTTCAATTGTTCTTGTTCGTCTTGTGTCGTCTCGAAAGTCAATCAGACAAATTGTGAAATGTCAAGATTTGACAACTTGAAATTTTAATATTTGGAATATAAAATAAAATGTCTGAAGAAAGTGACTTGGATTTAACGATTAACAGGAAAACAAAGAACGATAAGGACAAGGGAGAAAAAAATCCTGCGTATCAGAAGTTTTGAACGTTTAAATGAACGAAATATTTTTTCTCCATTCTATTTTATTTAGAAATATTCTTCCATCTAAAAATAACAATAGGCATTACAAATTTCTTTCATACAGAATTATTGTCAATACAAATTAATCAATATTTTTAAACTGCTTCTAGTTTAAAATATAATGAATACAAAAATTCATTCGTTTGAACGGTCAGAACTTCAGAAGTTGAAAAATCTAAAATTCAAAATATTTGACAAACAAAATTTTTAAATAAATATTTTTGAAATTATTCGTCAGAAGATAGGGGTTAGTTTTATGTGAAATTCTATCATAGTAGTCCGTCCGTATATGCTTTCCAAATGTTGCTTTATTCTTCTTTTTTTTCTTATTAAATAGGAATTAAATTTTTTTTAATTATTTAGGAATATTTCATCTTTTTTTTCTCTCTTTTCAAAAAAGGTTTCTTTTTATTTCATATCTTTTGATATGAATTCCAATTAAATATCAATTAAAAAATGTTGATAAGCGGTTAGTCTTACAGAAAATTCCTTCATATTAGTCAGCCTTTATTCACTTTACTAATTTTATTTTATTCTATTTTTTTATTTCCTAGTGAAAATTTCCAACTTTATATTTTTAAACTTTTGAAATCCTCAAGTGATTCGATTTCTTTTAAATTATTCAATTGAAATAAATCTGGAAAAAAGATTAATCTTAATGAAGATTCCTTAACAGTTTCTAAAGTTATTTTCTAAATCTTTAAAAATCTAAATTTCTTGAAATATTTTCAAGTTTAAAATTCTTTTTGAATCTGTTCAAATCTTCTATATATTTCTTGAATTTATTCAACTAAAAAAATTTTAATCTTACCAAATTGAAACATTTTGTTTTAAAACCTTTTACACTCTTTTTCGAAATTTTAGGAAATCGTTTGACATTTTAATAGACCTTTTTTAATTATCTCTTAAAGTTCATTTTTCAAAATAAAAAATCATTTAAAATTGTTACACGGATATTTAGAAAATTCCTTTTTAATCTTTTTAGACCTTCTAAACCTTCTAATCTTTAAAAATTATTCAAATTTTTCCAGATTTTTTTTCAAACCTTCAGAACTTCAGAAGTTGAAAAATCCAAAACTCAAAAGCTTTGAAATAAAAAAAATTTTATTTTAAATTAAAAAATGTTTAAATAAATACTTTTGAAATTATTCGTCAAAAGAGTTTTCCCAACGTCATTTTATTCTATCTTTTTTCTTATTAAAGTGGATATTCTTCTAAAATGTATTTAGCCGGAAAAGGCATAGTGTACGACAGAACTTTCTTTCCTCTTCCCATTTTAAGCTCAAAGACCTACTATTTTAAATATAAACATTTTGGTAAACATTTATAATTTATTAATAATACAAAATTTATTAACCACATTATAATTTTAATGTTAATTGTATCAAATTTTTATTTGCACTATTTAAATATTTTAAATTAAACTATGTCTAGTCGTCTCGAAAAATTGGCAAGTTGGAAAGGAAGATGTGCTAGTCGTTCCGAAAATTCGGGATGACTACTTATACTTATAAAAAATATCGGCCTACTAATCCCGAATTTCGAGACGATGAGACACTCCGTTCAGAATCCCTCGGGAGCGAAATATATTGTTTAAAAAAAAAACGATGCTATGAATATTTTTGCAATTTGCGAAAAAATTGTTATACGAGATTATGAGTATGTGAATGTTGTGCTTTGTTCTTTAAAAAATCCCATTTTTTCCTTCAAAGCTGTTGTAAAATCCACTTTTTTCATTTTTCTCGCAAACAAAGACAGCTACGAAAAGAACTAAGATAAAAGTTTGCAAATTCACAAAAGTTATGTAACAAATACCTCTTGCTCTTTGTTTTTAGGAAAAAAATTGTCTTAGGCTCAGAAATGGTTTAGATCGCATAAAACTGATAGGATGCATTTCTTATATTAGCTGGAGTTTAAAGAAAAAATTAAAAATATATTTTTAATTTAAAAATAAAGTCTATAAACAGTCAAAAATGTATGTCTAAAACTTTAAAATAAAATAACGTGCACGAAAGAAACAGCTTTCTTCTTGATTATTTAGAATATAAATCTTTACCAAAAACTGGCTCCAGTTGAGCAATCTGCTTTTCTACAATTTTATTAGTTCGAGTCCTCTTTTTATTTTTTAGGGCCTCGTGAGCTCTTTCTTCCTTAGTTTTCACTTTAGAGGTTTTGTTGACATGTTGCTTTTGATTTCTCGTTAATACTTCCCCGTTCTTGCTCACGGGTTTAGCAACTTTTTCTAAGTAACTCCTTGATTCTGAGAATAATGTCCGGGACATGTCAATTTCCAGAAATCAAGTTTTATAAATTATAAAAATGATCTTAAATTGCAACTTTTACTCTTATATGAAAATTAAAGTGTAGACCAAGAAAAGGGTAGCATTCTGCCATTCTGCAATTTTTCATATTATTAAAGTGACAAAAAATTACACGAAATCAAGTTTTATATTTTGAACTAATGATACATTTTTGAAAAATTGCTCTTTCACACCCATTTACCGCTTTTCTTTTAAATTATAAATAAAATTTTGAATTTATTGCTTAGTTGTATGATTTTGCCTTAAAACAATCCTTAACTTGGATAAAACAATTCAACCAGCTCGCCTTCATTAGCGTTTTTTCAATTCTAAGGTTCTTCCATAACTGTTACTTTGTAGGGCTTTTCATTCCATTGTATTAATAAAAAAGTTTCACGGGTTTCTTTTTCGCTTCCACTTTTGTACAGTATATCCGTGAGTGTTTGTGTCGTTTAACATTTAAAAATTTCATTGAAATTTTCAAACTTTCTGTGAAATTTTCAAACTTTCGTTGCTATAGAATTAATTGAAAACTGTCTCTCTCCATGTTCATGTCGAATGAAAAAAATTACAAACAGTTAAAATTGATTGAAATTGTGAGGTTATCATAAAGTAAAAAAATGATAAAATACTGGAGATCTCTACAATAAAATAAATTCAGACGCAACACAAATGCCGCGATATCGAAAAATTCAAAACTTAAAAGATTACAATTGAAAAGAATTTAAAAAAAATTAAAAAGAAGATATCAATTAAAAATCGCCAATGATTTGCCGGAGGGGTCTTTAGGTAATTCCGATGATACCATCTCTGATTTTGTAAGAAAATTTACTTTCTAACTTATAGTTTTATGTTTTAATAAGTGAAAAATGATTATTACATCGAATTTATGATTATTAATTTGAAATTTCAAAAATATGTATTGTGATTTATGAGATTATATTACAAATAATAACATTTTGAATTAATTTAGACCGTCAGCAATGAAAATGAAGCAATGAATGATTATAATGTTAATAATGCCAATAATGTGAATTATATTCCCTTGAACAATGAAAATCATCAAAATGATGCAAATAATGTTCCTTTTAATGATGCTCGTAATGATGAGGATTACAATGGCAGTAGTAGCAGTGATTTGTTTTTTGCGAGGGTTGGTGTAAAATGTTGAAGAACACATCGAGAAGGGTCCGCACTTCTCGATAGTGTGGGGATCTTAGCCGCATCACTACAATGACTTTGACATATATAATATTCAATGATACATTTTTCTGGGTTTTGTGCTTGATTTTTTGCACCTTTTTCATCTGCTTTATCTTCCAACCAAGATTTACGCATCGTGCTCAACAGTGCGATACTGCCACACAAGGGGCTCGTCAGCCTTCGACATCTTGATTGAGTGTAACTGGTTGGGCTGTCAACTGGGCGGCTTCCTCAGCGGGGTTCTTCCCTGAATGACGCGCATCTCATCGTCCCCGGAAGATGGTCAGCCCGGGGCTTTCCTTCTTTTGTGGCGCAGAGGTAGTGGCCGCAGACCTGTGTCCCTCCTTGCCGCACCTCCAGCATCCTCTGGCCCGATCAGGACCATTGCAAACCGCTGCCATGTGGCCAAAGCCTAGACAGCGGTAACATCGAGCGACCTGCATCTTCTTAAGTACGCGACAGGACACCCATACCACCTTCAGGTGTCCTGCACGTACTAATTTCTACGCTGTTTCTTCAGTCAGATCCACAAAAGACTTTAGAGTTCCTCTAAAGGCCTTCTTTGTAAGATTGACCCTGATCTCGCCTGCCGGCTGCTCGCCAAATTATCTTCTGATGGCAGCCTCGTCCTCCTCCGCTTCTGTGGTTGTGTCGAGGTCCAATACCTTGTCCTCAGTGCGAGGGACAAGCTCTCGCACACAACCCTTCCCCCAACAGCAGTTCTGATGGTAGCCAACAGCAATGATCTGCCATCCGCTGCGAGCCTGACCTCTAAAAGGATCTCTCCGTTTCTTGTTTCCCGGACCCCCTGATTTCTACACCAAGGGTGTCCACTTTCACCTTGCGTTTGAGGTCCTTTAGGATCTCAACGTAACTCGAACCCTTGGCCGGTTTGATGAGAACCGCCTCGTGTCGAGCACGCCTCTGCACCTCTTTTGCCTCATTTTCGCTCCCTCTCTCGCTTCCCAGATTGGGGAGTGAAAACCTTCACAGCTTTTTCGGTTTGAGTACCTGTCTGTTTCATATTCTTCTTCTGTGTCTTTTCCGTGGCCTTCTTCATTTTTATAGCGGCGGATGCGCTAACTCCTCGCGGAACAAAAACATAGTGGTATTTGGCATAGATGTTTGTGCTGGATAGTTTGTCCACCACCCCCCTTGCTTCTTTTACTCCATCCTAAATTAGCAGCCACATGTTCCTCTTCTCCATGTAGAAGAGTTCCATCTCTAGGATGATTGTTCTCAATTCTTTGAAGAGCCCACTTTGCTCATCCATGTTTCGCTCCGCAGTCGTGATGTCCCTCCTGACCTCTGTCTTTTAACTCATATCGAGCCCTTCTTTCACGTCCAAAGGACATTCTAACTCCTCGCAGGCGCTCCTGTCCAAGTACGATTGGTTCCCTCCAAAAACCATGGAACCGGCCACCGGAGCTTGCACCCGATCGGAACCGGCGGGGAGATTTCTACTTCCTTGATGTATTGTGATTTTGTCATACCCACTCATGACTGGTTTCTTGTTCGGGGTTCCTTCCCCTAGCTGGATTTTTGTTCACCCCGGGTATTTGATTTGCCCGGTACCACCAATATCTGGGAGGTTTTCCCCTATCCGCAAGCTGGGGAGGCGCCCGATGGGGGACCAGCACCCTACATGGGATTAGTAGCAGTGATGGCAGCATCAGTGATAATAATGACACGAATTCGATAAGTGACAATGATGGCAATATTAGCGATAGCGATGTAGATGAAATTTCATCAGTGACGATTGTGACTATGAGGAACAAGGGAGTTATCATGACGTATCATCCGATAACGGTAATTATTTTAATCATTAATTTACCTATTAGAAACACAGAAGTTATAAATGAACAATTATATATTCAACTGTTTTTTGAAAAAAAAACATCTGAATTCTCTTTCAAATTTTGTTGAATATTTATTAGTGAATCTCTAAAAAGTGTGTGAAAATATTATTTGATTTCATTTATTGTTTTTATTAATTTTATAAGCAAAAGCAATTTATTTTTCATTTGTTTTGAAAACGCGGATTAAAATTTTTTTAATAAACTATTTTAAGAGGAATGTATGAAATTTTTAAACCAATAATAAAAAGATTTCCTAAATAAGATAGCATTTGGTCGAGATGAGCAAAATTACTTCGGGTCGATGCAGGTCGGGTTGGCATCGGATCTGATTGGGCTGGCTCGGGTTCCGGGTTCACAATCTGGCCTGGAAACCTGGAATTTCGGCCTGGAATTTCGGGCCTGTTTGGCTTCTCAGGTCAGGTCGGGTTGCAAACCCGAAACCCGACCGGGCTCGGCCCGAACAAAAATCACGACCCGACCCGTCGGGTTAAAAAAAAAGTTTTGCAAACCCCCTAGCATATGGGTGTTACAGTTTGACACCCTTTAAATAGTCTGGCATAACTAATGAATTTGATACAAAAAAAAATAGATGCATAATAATAAATTTGATGACAACTGATTTATAATGCAATTATAATAAATAGAATATGAAGATGTGGAAGATGGTGAGGGCGTAAATTGTAATAATCCAAACAATGAGGCTGATTTAAATAATGATTCTGCGAATTAAATGGACGATTTTGAAAGTAATAATGAGCTGGAGGAAGAAGATCCACCATTGTATGAAGGAGCTTCTCTTTCAGTATCTGAAAGCATCTTGTCTATTCTCGCTGTAGTTTACGATATGCTGTGTCAGGAGTAGTTCTCGCGAGCATTCTGCAACTTATTTCGATGCACTGCCCAGAACCAAATTACTGTCGATCTACACTCTACACGTTTAAAAAATATTTTGAAGGCTTACATAGTCCTGTCACCAGATATTATTACTGTTCGATGTGCTTAGATTCTCATGACCATGGACTTTTACAATGTCCTCAGTCTTTTCAAGAAATTAAAAGTCATTATTTTCTAACAATATCCATTACTGAAAAACTTGGAGCAATAATATTTCTTTTTCATGGAACACTGATGGAGTGCAGTTTTTCAGATCATCCAAATTTTCATTCTGGCCAGCATACTTCGTTTTAAACGAACTTTCTTATGAAGAAAGGTTCAAAAAGGAAACCTAATTCTGTTTGGAATTTGGTTTGGTGCAGAAAAACTTGCACTCAACTTATTCTTCTCCCCCCTCTAAGACGAAATTCGTCAATTGCGTAATCGACATGGAGGTACCTAATAATGAAAATCCAATAAATGTTAAAGGATTAATTATATGCAGTACATGCGATCTTTCAGCAAAGGCTTTGTTTCTCAACATGAAACAATATAACGGAAGATTTGGGTGCCAAAAATGCGAACAAGAAGGTATACGAATTAGAAACCGTCAAGTGGATCCATACATGAGAAACATGCCAACTATATCGGAGGAAGAGACATTGCGTCATGCCCAAGTGGCCGGTAATCGTTCTGTACAGGGGGTGAAAGGTCCGTCTATCTTGTCGCTGTTGGTATACAGATGGATAACAACAACAGCTTTAGATGCTATGCATATGGTATTTATTGGCGTTTTAATAGCTCTAATGAAGTTTTTTTATGCCCGTTTTGCAGGAGAAGGTTTCTCCTTTGTGCAAATGGTTGATCTTGTCGACCGAAGACTTAGTAATGTTTTGCCACCACGTTTTGTTCAAAGAGGGCTTACTTCGATTAAAAACAACATCAAACATTGGAAAGTATCTGTGTATAAACTTTCGTTTTTATTACTCTCTGCCAATCTTAGAAGGCATTCTAGCTCGCGAGTACGTTGAACATTATAAATTATTAGTGGGCGCAATTTATCTCCTCTGCGAACCAAGTATTTCAGCAGAAATGATAAAAACTGCTTCGGGCATTCTGCATGAATTCGTATCAAGATTTGAACATCTCTATGGTCTGGAAAACACGACGTGCAACCTTCTAATGCTATTGAATTTACCTGAAACTGATCGAGACTTAGGTCCTCTTTTTTATACCAGTGCTTCAATTATGAAGATATTAACGGAAAATTAAAAATATTGGTTCGCGGGAGTATATGTGCTCAGCTACAAATATATTTTGGAGCCTCTCTGTACATAACCACCTTTACTTTGAACAAAGACTTACTTACTGAAGGTACTAAACCATGTAAATTTGGTGAAAAACGGCTGTCCCCTATGAAGCAGATGAAACTACAAGCTATTGGAGAATCTCTGTACGTAGTGGGTGGTCTTTCAAAACTACAAGTTGCTATCGAAATTTTGGACGCACTTTTGAATAATGGAATTCAGGGTAGGCGGAATATTATTTTCAAGAAATTGTTAAAAAATAAAATTCTCCGTACATGGGAAATATACACTCGGGCAGAGAAAAGAAATTCTACACTCAAACTCCAAAGATACGAGCTCCAAAGATACAAGCACTCCACAGATACAAGCATCCCGACTCCAAAGGTGCGAGCGGAATTTTTTCCTCTGTACCCCCACTCTATGCGAGAGTGAGGCGCGCGCGAATGCGCGCTGCTTTGAATTCGACGTTTGTTTACTGTGAATTGCATACGCGCGCATGCGCGTAGTAGGCCC
>CAKNWT010328872.1:0-10743 GCA_932066315.1 Andricus coriarius | reverse complement strand
AAACTCGAATTGCCGGTCTGATTTGGCTCAGGAACAAGCCGAATATATCCAGTTTTTCAAGTGCATTTTCTATTACTTTATGAGAAGGAGTCCTGCCCGAAGAAGAACTGGACCTGGGATAAAACGGTCAACAGTTCCGCTTATCATATTCATTTTAATTCTCGATTTAGCTCTATGTGTCGTATATATTCCACGAAGAACCCGCTATACTCTAATATGATAAAAATGTCACCACTGGATGTTGATAATACAATATACTCTTGGTTTGGTACGGGAATGAAGGGTTTTTTGTTTGTTTGTAATCGAATCGGATAACCAGCAGGAAAAATGTATCTTCTAAATTCGAATCGAAGATTCTGATTTGTGCAGGGAACAAGCCGAATGTATCCAAGTTGTCCAAGTGCGTATCTAAGTATTTTAGAAGAAGGAGGCCTACCAGGAGGCGACCTGTCCCTGGCACGATGAGGATGCTCCTCAGGATCTTGAATTATGCGACGCGAAGGAGAAGAGCGACAGTGAACCGGGCGGGGAGTATCAAGACAATCTCTACATGACTGCGTACTTAATTCTGCGAAAAGAAATAGGGGAGTCATGTTTCTTCTTGGACAAATTTTAAAAAGGGCTTGATACTTTATTCTCGTTTTTTGTATAAAATACTTTACAATCATAAGTAGAGGATTCTGTAAAGAAAACACAATCTTATTTGCCAATCACTTCTTCCTTTCTTAAAAATCCTACTATTTAGTGGAAAAAATGAACTTTTTTGTTCGAAATTTTTCGCCCTTGATTGCAAATTCAACTCTTTGTTCGTGAGACCAATTGCTCGGTGAAAAATAAAAAAAACTCATTTTTATAACACATGCATTATTTGAGCCCGTTTCGACGCCTATGAAGCGGGGCTAAAGCTATACTTTTTACGCCATGTAGAACTGATCAAATTACCTTAAATTACCTTAAATTAACGAAAATGTTCATAAATTCCTGGAAATTTATGGAAATGTAAAAAAATTAATTTTGCGTAATTTAGGGTAGGTTACCATATTTACTTGTAAAATTACCATAAATTACCGAAAATTTCAATAAATTTCCGGAAATGTATGGAAAATTTATAAAAATTAATTTTGGGTAATTTACCATATTTGCCGGTAATTTACCGTAAATCACCAACATTTTTCATAAATTTCCGGAAATTTCTGGAAATTTTTAAACATGAATTTTGGGTAAGGTATGGTAATTTACAATATTTACCGGTAAAATTACCATAAATTACCGAAAAATTGCATAAATTTCCGGAAATTTATGGAAATGTTAAAAAATACATTTTCGGTAATTATGGTAATTTACATATTTGCCGGTAAAATTACCATGAATGACCGAAAATTTTCATATATTTCGGGAAATATATTAAAATTAAACAAAAGAATAATGGGTAATGTATGCTTATTTTGCATATTTACCCGTAAAATTTCCATAAATAACCGAAAATATACATAAACTTCCGGAAATTTATGGAAATTGAAAAAAAATATGTATGTATGTCACCATATTGACCTCTGAAGATACCGTAAATGACTCAAAATTCCCGACAATTTTTTTATTGATTTTTTGATAATTTGTAATATGTTAACATAAATTTCATGCTTTTTTATTCAAAATCTAATATGGACTGAAATCATGTATGTATTTCGAGAAATATCTGAAATCGTCCATTTGTTATAAAAAATATTGTATGCACCAAAACTCGCGCTACGCGCTCGCCGACGACTCGTACTGAAAAAGGACACTCGTCGAAAAAGCCCCTCTTCTCACCCTAGGTGCATAATATACTATTCTTTGTGTTTCACTATCTGTCCGAAAATGCATCTTAATTGTTTGAAAATAAACTTGTTACTCTAAATTGAGCTTTTCAGTTTGATAATAATTTAACTATGCTCGAATAAATTCGTCTTTGTAGGTTGAAAATTCGTTTATTTGGTTGAATGATACATGTATGATTTCAGTGAGAGCCGTAGGTGCCGACCTTAAGTGCGGCTTTTCATGTTCGTTGGTATATAATGGCCATTATATATATGACGTCATGATGTTGTCCGAGACGAGGAATACCGGGAATAAAGAGCCTGGCTCGCTTTCGCCTCGTTCATTCCTTGGTTCCGTCATTACTGATTTCAAAGAAGAATTTTAAAATGTTCTGGTGTTAATATCTACGTTTGGCAAATAAAATATATTTGTCGGGACGTTTGAAAAATCGAAAGTGCGTACCTACTTGAGTCACTTTGACTACTACATATTTCTTAAATGTTCTGAAATTTGAATGCATAATAAGTAATGAGTAATAAATAAGTCAGTAATAAGACTTTATGGAGTCCTAAAAATCAAAAAAATATAGCAGCTCCAAAAATTATGACTAATTTTTTCATGAGGAAACTTTTCTATTCTGAAAAAAGTATGTACAGAGCTTCTAGACTTTTTTTTTGCATTTTAAGTGCTTATACAAAAATCAATTTTCTCCACATATGCTTAAAAAAAAATTGTGAAAATTAATCATATTATGCAAATTAAAAAAACATAAGTCACATTTATGGTTTTTCCAAAACTCCCATTAAAAATTTTTTTTTTATTTTAGACTGGCCCAATCGCAAGATATATATTAGTATTCAAAAATTTTTAAAGATTTTACTGAAATTCTAAGCTTTCAAATAGATTTTGCATACACTAGAAGGCTTTCTGGTAAGTAGCGAGGCCATTGTATACCACCACCTGAAAATTAGGGGTACCTTAGTCGAATAACATGATGTCCATATTTCTTAAAAATTTATTCAAAACATTTGTGGGTGTGCCGCGAAGTTGCTGATAACTTTCGCCAGAGACTGTACCGTAAAAAACCGCAAGTAAATTCCCTTGGAAGAAACAGCTGCCCATACAGTAACTTTCAGAGGGTAGAGCGCTTTTGACTGGCATACATGTGGATTTTCCCTTTGCTAAAACTGCATATTTTGTTTATTTACGTAGCTATTTAGCCAAAAATGTTCTCCATTGCTGAACACAATGCGATCTCGATCGATCTCTCCATCATTGAACATTTGAAGCATCTGCTTAGAAAACTCTATCGGGTTGACCATCGCAGCATGTGTTGGCATTTGATGTGTATATGTTTTGAAAGGATGAAGTTTCAAAAAGTTCTTCAGGATTATTCCCAATGTTTCTCTGTTTAAATCTAGTGATTGGGCTGCTCTACGTATCGCGGATTTAGGGTTATTCTGAAAATATTCCTCCACCTGTATAATCTATTTACATTCCCATCCTAATGAGAAGGTATTGGTTTCATGCAAAATCTTATTTTGTGGGTTCTCATTATTTTCCCACGTTTTAAAATCCCCTTAGTCAAAAAAATGATTTTTGCGAAGGTGTATGTCTGTAGTATGCCCGTAGCCTGGCTGTAGTCTGTCTGTTGTGTCCAGTCTGCAGGCAGAATTTCAAACAATTTATCTGTGTAATTGTTTTGGATAGGAATCAAATTATCACAGTTGCAGCATTTTCAAAATTGAAAAAAAAACAACACGCAAATCTTTAGCCAAGTAAGGCACTATATGAAAAAAGTCTAAGAGAGAAAACCGTTGTTTTTTAAAAGTTCTACAATATTATCTTAAGCCAAGAACAACAACCTATTGGCTGAATCCCACCCAAGCTCTGATTACTTGAAGCTGCGCATGCTTGAATATTTCTTATCACCTTCTCCTTCCCAGTACCCTCAAATCGAGTCTTAATATAACCATTGCAGGTCCGGAAGGACAAGATACCTATTTGATTTTGATTTTGTAAGAGTTTTTTCACAGAAAAGTTTTGTATTTGATTTTGTTAGTTCATGAAAAATTTCTCTCTAGTATTATATCTTACCAAGCATTATTTGTAATAAAAAAATTCATTGAAAAACAATATTTTATTACTCCGAAATAGATTCCCAACCATGTCTCCAGTTAAGTATTTCAAATTCATCACAAATAACAGGAAATATTAACTTGGGTTGGATCCCACTCTACGTCGTTAGTAGTGTTCTAAAAGTTTATGTTGTTCTTCTCGGGTTCACAAATTTTCCAATTTTTTCGAAAAATCGAAAATTGAAATTTTGATTGCACAAAACATGAATAAAAGTAACAAAATTTCATTTTGTGGTCAAACGATGCAAGATAGAAGAAAAGATTCGAAGACAGAAATTATGTACCTGGAAAAGATCTGCGAATTCGATATGAATTAATTTTTGATTTGAGGCGTAGTTTTTGTTTTATTCGCGTAAGACTATACAAAGAAAAAAATTAATTTTTTTTTGGACAAACGACAGAAGCTATGAGGGAAATATATTGACAACAGTTTTATACTCAAAAAAGAGTTACAAATTTGTAATAGATCCTTTTTTGTTGAGACGCGTAGTTTATGTTTCACTCATAGAAACGATATTATTTTTTAAATGAATTATCTTCATTTCATGATCAGATAAAAAGTAATATGTGGAGTCTGTTAACATCTCAATACCATGTAACAAATTGAAAGCCACGATAATATTAAAATTACTAAAATAAGAATTCGGTTAATTATATTTTACTAGAAAGCCAAAAAAGGCGTTTATTGAACGATTCTAAATTAATTATTTTGTTCATAAATAAGAAGGGTAAAAAAAAGAACGTCCAAATCTCAGCTGACATTTTCGATTTTTTTGTTCGCTTTATGATAAGAATGAACCACGTGAATAGATAAATAAATCGAATAATATTTAGAGGTCGCTCATTGTTAGTTTGCCCATTTGAACAGAAAAGCCAATTTTTCCTGAAAACGGCATATCAGAATGCAAAACTATATCATAAGGAAGTGTGCCTAAGCTCAATCCAATTTGGCTAGTTTTTTGGAATCAAATTTTGTATAGAACTAATACCTTCTCATAAGGATGAGAACGGGAAAAACTTTTATGTTTAAACGTTAAAGGAATAGTAGAATAGTACAAGATAACGTTAAGCTTTCATCATAAGGACTCTACACCTCGGCAACAAGTCAGGTGGACAGCGAAGGCAGCGGGGGTGAGATCCCTAAGGAGAATTGGATGAGGACGACTTCACACTTAAAGTGAGCAGCTTTGTCTGGGCTTTCGAAGAGCATCAAAAATCACTGCAGGAGGCCGACAATTATACAACCTTAGCCTGTAGCAAGGTTGTACTACCGCAGCGACGAAGTACTGTGCGTTTTACGGGTTTTCCCGAGGAAATTAATTCTGCTCTGATGAAGAACCCTGTTTTCGAAATTGACATCAGCTGTTTCAAAACTGTACACTGAAGTACCCTATATAGTCCCACCCACACTCCAGAACGAAAAAGAAGGATCCTCATAAATCTGTTTTGATCAAACTGAAGATTCTAACGTAAACCATCAATGAAAGGAGCCACTGGCATATCGCCGGGACAATTACGCCGACTCAACTTTAGCAGACTGCGAACCTACGAATTCAAGCGCCAAGTTTCTGGTCGATAAAGAACGTCTTGATCTACAAGTTCTCTGCGGAACCAGACCTCAGTAGGGGCAAGTCCTGTTTACCGATAACGGTCGATACAAGACGTATTCTATCGATATAAAAACGAGACATTTCGATGAACTTGACTAGAAGGACGTGATTGCTCGTCTACGGAAGCTTCGCCTCGCTCTATAAAATAATAAACAGAATACATGCTGTGTGGAAAATTCAGGAGACATGCTTGGTTCGATGCCTCAAGATAAAATGCGCGACACCTTGAATCTCATTATCAGGGGTGTTAATATCAAGATCGCCCTTTGTCATGGTAGAATTAAAGTACGCCCGGAAGAATTTAAAACAAAAAATAATAAAGAAATGCCTTACAGGTCTAGCAGCAGGACACAAGGGCGTGACAAAAACGTATAGGCGTGTCCGACAACGATTCACATGGCTGGGCCTGCTGGACCAAAATAAACAACTTCATACGGAATGGTCGTGGATATCTGAAGAATGAACTCATGACAGCCCGTACACACACCTACAGTGTCACTTGACATTGTATGAAAATTTCCTACAACCCCGAATTCGAACCGGCATATACTGACTATGAGTGTTTGTTAGCAAAATGATGCGGAAAATGGAAAAACGTTTTGACGTAAAACAATTGACGACAGCCGGGTATCGTTCTCAAACGAATGGATCCCTGGAGAGAAGCCACAGAGGTTTAGCAGATTATATACAACATCACGCGAACGATCATAACGACCTCCTTTCTGTCTGAAGACCACCTGGAAACCTATAGCACCTACTCACATAATGCAAAGAAGAGATCAAAGAAGAACGATGATCAAAAGGCTGGAACGCTAAACGCGAATGTGAATTATCTGAAGATGGCTCTCGATTTATGAAACTCCTACCCTTAAGTAAATCCTGTTATGTACTCCAATGTAATTTAATGAAAGGTATAAATAAATTTTAATTGATAAATCTTAAATTAAGTAAACGTAAGCGTATTTAAGCCCAAGCTTTGTTCATAGGGGAAGAAAAGAAGAGCACTGCCCTTGCCAGGAGTTCAAAATCTTACCAACTGACTAGGAAATATGAGGTTGCTGAAAATTATAAGGAATAATCAGACCTGTTGCAGGACTGGTCACCTATGATGATGATGAGCAATTATTAGACGCAAAAGTCGACGAGTTGAATGATGCGAAAAAGAATTTATCGTACTTCATTGTGCAACAAACCCATTTTTTGAGACCAGATCGCGAGCAATTACATCGAAGAGAAGAAGATAAAAAAACAGCTTAATCAGTTTAAACTTGATTTACACATTACTGCAGTGACGTTTAATCAAATTAGAGAATATATGCCGCAAATAAACTACACAAGCACTCTAAATCAAATGATGAGAATTACAGGCGCCGAATTGGATAACTACACATGATGAGCCGATGAATCCTTAGATGCCATATACGACGCTACAAGAGCATATCCACATCCCTCTCTGTTAACGACCAAAAAACTAGAGGTTGTATATCCACATGCACTGGGCCATGCTAACAAATAGATGTTTCCTACTCCAGAACCAAAAGTCAGTATCGAGAAATTGGCACAATCATGAACATCAACGATCATGGAGAGGAATGGATCTTTAAGGTTTCGACTGGATATGCCACTTCTCGACTAACCAGGTTATTAACTCTACCATATTCATTCAATATCCGTACCTCAATACATATCTGTAACTTCTAGATATATCGCCGTAGATTGATCTCAAATAACATACATCCTATTGACTGAAGATCAATTTTCAAAATGTAAGTACAATCAGCAATATCATCTTTGCAAGGGAGATATTATCATCCACGAGATACCGTCCAGTAAAACTAGCGAAAGTCAGCTGCCTCTCCACCCAACACAAGACACGTTTAAAATCTGCCATATCAAAATTTCATACCAGAGCGACCCATATTGGAACTATTAATAAAAATGCAGTTATCAAAATTTAAAATATTCCAACTACCTCCACGCTGTATATTGAAAACTGATACCTAAATTTTAACCAGTCTTTCAGTCAACTAACATTCATTGCGGGTTTATTGCTTAATAGATCATCAAAAGGAGACGTTGCCTATCGAAACAAATGTAGAATTTTTATTGGGGATCCAGAAGAAATTAGAGGCATTCAGTGATCACAAGGCATTCCGCCAAAATTATTTAACCCATACTCGTAAATCTTATGTTGAATTAGGATTATATTAGCAACCCTGGAATTAATTACATATTTTTCTCTCTCTCAAATCTCAGTAGTAATATTATCCTGTGCCGCTTGTATTAGAAAGAAGCGATCTAGGAGGTACAGTATTAGTGACGTCAAACGAATTACTCAAAATTTCGAAGAAGCTGACCCCGGACAACACCATAAAGATGAGACAGAATCCAAAAATACCTCTAAGAGCCACTAACACGAATTCAAATTAGATTCCTTCCAAGGATTTCATCCAGCGGGCTCCTGAAAAAGTAGCCAATACATCAAAAGTATCGAGGATGCCCCTGCCCAAGGTAAAACTACTCGTCCCAATGCTACAACTCATGTGAAGCGATTAGTGAATGTGAGTAATACCTATAAACAAAACGTATGTACCATGTTCTCTGTATAAGGTTCAAACCACTACGCAGAAGCAGCTAGGATTCAATATTAATTACATTACTTTTTGATATAATGACTAAGGCGCTTGTGTGAATGAAGAAAATTAAAAATCACTAATAAGCCCATATACGTCTATGCAAAAAGCGTCTAAGCTAACCATAATTTAAGCGGTAAAACGTTCCGAGATATTATCTCAAAGTTTATTACCTTCCTACTTAACTCAGAACTTTCACTGCAAGAAAATAATTATTCCAACTAGCATGGGAAAGGACTGTTCACTTTGAGCCCGTTATCAAGGACAATAACAAAAATTACCAAGGTGAGTTTGTTACGTACCGTCTCGATAGGCGCATTTTCTTAGCTCCCAGCTTCCTTTCTATGTGAACAACCGATTTATGCGGTCAGCTAATCTGACCTATAATAATTAACCTCTAATAATAATATTTGAATTACCGTTGCCTGATTAAAAATTTCTTACTATTACAAAATATTTTTAAAATTGGAACTGATGATAATTGGCAGTTATAAAACACTGAAATAAATAAACTAAACTTATTAAAATTAATAATTATTAGTCAATCACATTCGAATTAAAATTTATAAATATTAAATTAAAGGAATCAAAGGTGCCTTTGCGTCAAGTTATGACAATCAGAATTTTTTATAAGTCAACGATTCTTAATATAGCTCCCTTCCATAGTTCTTTTACGAATTGTAGCTATACAATGAACATCCAATAAAAATGAGCAATACTTGGATAAATACCCTACCTGACATACGCATTCGTACTTTCGAGTCGGTCAACCTTAAAATTCGTATCGGAGTTCTTCACTACTTCCTGCACCGACAAGAATTACTACGGAATCTGCACTGGACGCGAAATTGTGCTGGGCCGCGACTTCATTAATAATAATTAAAATTAGTCATTTGCCAGGACCGACATTCTCAAACGGTATTCAACGGACGTTGCCCTTCAAACTGCACCAATGGACACGCGCTTCTAACCAATTCAGACGAACCGGTACGGCGTCGAAGGATGGCATCGTCTGACCTAATTTGACCAATGTAATTGACTCACACAGACATATTTATGGACAGACGTATGAAACTTTTAGATCTTTAGCCGACCGAAGACAGAGCACGAATTTAAGAGTCATAACGGCGTGCAGGCGTGTCGCCATTTAAAATCAAAACCAGCCGAGATGATTTCCCACCGTCAAGCATGTTTAGATTCTGCGAATCAGCTAACTGCAACCGGAATAGAAACGGCGAATTAGCCCCAGTGCAGTTCCCACCCAAGTCAAACGCTATAGGGAAAGGTGTGAAACTGACAATGTGTGTTCTATTCCATTTTCCTTTAATTTAAATGCATTAGAATCAAAGCGAGACTCAGTGCGTTAAGGATTCAAATGGAAACACATTTTGGCATTGAGATTCAACGGTAATAGTTAGCCGAAAAAAAGCAACTTGAGTTAATACGATCGTAGTAACGACCACACAAAATTAAACAAATTAATTAAATTAATTTGGAAGCGTGAACCTCGGGTACATAAAAGTTCATTATTTACATTGACATAAATTTTTCAAGAATAATAATTTAAATGACATTCGAGGAAAATAATACAATGACATTCAATTTTTTAATTCAAATTTGTTCCAACTTCAGGCTACAAGCATTATTATGATTGGCATTATTATGATTGGCAATCAAATTTCTTTATCGGCGGAAATATAGTCTTCGAATCTCGAATTTTCGGTTCTGATTTTGTTACTCAGGACAAGTCCGGGCAGGTGAAATTTGGCTGGCACAAGAAAAAGAACGAGGATCACTTTTGATATTGGGATTCCGTTCGTAATTTAGTGAATCGTAATTTGCAAAGGCTTGAATGAAACTGTTTGGTATAAGTGGATGATTTTTGCCTACAGGACAAAACCTTATTTCATCTTTAGTCAAATTATCCACTGCGCCACGTATTATATTTATTTTTATTCGCGAATTATTTTTATCTGTCCTATATATTCCATGAAGAGTCCCAATATAATCCAGTATCGCAAAAACGTCGCCATTGGATGTGGATAATACAATATATTCTTGGTTTGGCCTAAGCGCATAGTTCGTATGATCTATTCGCATTTGAATTGGTTGATAGGCAGGAAAAACGTATATTCGAAATTCAAATCGCAGGTTCTGGTTTGCGCAAGGAATAAGCCGAACATAGCCAAGTTGTTCTATTGCACGTCCAAGTACTTGAAAAGAAAGAGTCCTTCCCGGAGAGGACCTGGACCTGGCACGAAGAGGTGGTTCAGGAGGTGAAGTCTTTTCAGGTGAATGTTGTCTGTAAGTGGAAGAAGAGCCAGTGTTACGTTCGCTATAAGTATTCGATTGGGACTGTAGTGAATCGTAATTTTCAGAAGATTTTTTAAAATTTAGGGGGAAGATTGGCTGACGTTTGCCTACTGGACAATCACGAACTTCATCTGGGGACAAAACATCAATGGTGCCGCTAATCATATTCACTTTAATTCTCGATTTGACTTTATTTGTCGTAACAATTGCACGAAGAATCCCGCTATGCTCTAATATTGCAAAAATGTCACC
>CAKNWT010328868.1:3634-19275 GCA_932066315.1 Andricus coriarius | reverse complement strand
TTTTTTTACTTTTCAAGGCCTCCCCATTTGAATTGATTAATTTATGAATAGTTGAAAATTCTAATCTGCTTTGAAAGCCCATGATTTTTGAAAAACATAACCCAACTTTATACCGCTTCAGCATTTTGCTGTGAGTGAGGTCCGTAGAGTGCTTTACAACAGTGTATAACATTCTTCTTGCATTCAGCATTCTTTAATTATTAAATTAAATATCTTGTCAACAGTATTTTTGCCTCTTTTAAGTCGATTCGGGAAGGAACTTTTGGAGATTGTTTGACAGTTTCAATAATTCAATTGTTGAAAAGTAACAACACTGGCAAATTACTGTCCATGAAAAGTATTAAACAAAAAATATGTAATGAGGTAAACGTATTGTAACCTAAAAATAATCACTTTTACTTCTATTCATATTCACAACTGTAGAATGTTTTTTATTCTTATAGGTGAAAAGTATTAAAATCAGTTAATTCCGGCATCAATGTTCTGTAGAAAGATAAAAAGAAACTTGAAAAAAAAACTTTTTGTAAATATCAGATTCACATTTATAGTCAGGCGGATTCACGTGGTCAGACTGCCATTAAAAAATACATAAAAAACAAACAAATTTTGCCGTTACCGACGCTGTCATTAGAGAGTTAGAGACTGGCCAGTAAGCTTCTGCTACAACCACAAGTGCAACGTGGCGCTGTCATCATTTTCCAAATGCTTTTTGCGCTAGGAGACAAACACTTCTGCTATCCATCAGCTTGCTCTTGCACTACGTTTTAATTATTGCATTTTAATCAGAAATTATATTCTGACCATTTTTATTAAATCTCTACATACTGCATTAGTAATTTCTTCTTTTTTCGTCAAGTGAAAATGCACTAATCACTTGTAATTAGCAAAAGAAAATACCATGTGATCAGCCACCATATTTAAATAATTTGAAATACAAGAGCTTCTAGGTGATCATTACAAATATTACAAATATATATTTAGCAACAATATAGCAACTTTCATTGACCAGACAGACCATCCCCATAATATTACCTATCATTTGAAACAAAAGTTAGCCCGATATTTCAATTTCCCTCTTTTTAAATTGGCGGAAAAAATCAACATGGGACGGTCGGTAATTCGTATTTCAAAATGTATCACATGCCCTTAAGAATAAGTAAATAATCTTCAAATATAGTTATTTGAAAAAAATGTTTTTTCTTGAATCCTATTAAAAATAATTTCATTCATAGAAAAATTTACTTTGATAGAAAGAAAAAATTCGCCCTGCAAAACACATTCTTATAATAAATGTTTTTTTGTAAGTTTTAAAATTACTTAATTTAAAACAATGTTTTTTGTTTTAAATTACATCACCTGTAATATTATTCCGATTCTTAAAATCATAGAAAATTTTTGATTCAGAGTTCTGATTTTTGTTACAACTACCTTAAATTGTCGATCTGAAGATCAGTTTAAAATGAATACAAGTTTCTATTTAGGTTCCTCATTTTTAAATGATTTAAATGATTACAAATTCTAAGCTACTTTTCTCAAAATATTTTTAGTTACAAAAAGTTACAGTATTTTTAATTTCAAAAAGTTTTATCCAGTAAACGTGCAGCATACATTTTTCAAAATATTTCTTCCATTTTGTACTCTTCTGACGAAACAGGGGCTTCACTACTGATACTTAACAACTGTTCAATTATTTACTATTTCTTCCATAAATAGTTACTTTTTTAGTGATTTTTGAACTTTTTACTTTTCTTACCATAATATAAATTATTATTAATATTTAAATGGAGGAATAAAACTGGGCTTTCACTACTGAGAATTTGCATTTTTCACCAGAATTAGTAGACGATCTTTGGAAATAGAATTACACAACAAAAAATTTCATTTACATTCATTAAAAAATATTAGAAACACTTTTATACTAAAATTAAAATAAAAGTTGGTCAGTTGCCAAATTGTATGGTAAATGTTCCTTGTGTTATAATATTCTCATTTAAGAGATAAATGTGTTTGAATTTTTTAAAATTCTTCTCTTTTAATACAACCTTTTTTTTATTGAAAATTCGAATATTTTTTTTTTATTCGTCGTTTTTGGTTGAATTTAACTTTTTTGAATCTTTAATCTTTTCTTGGTCGAAATATCAACTATTATATTTTTCGTTGAGAATTGATTTCTAGTTCTTGAAAATTGAACTACTTAGCTAAAAGTTGAACTACTTGTTAAATTCAGTAAAATATTCATCTCTTAGGTTACATATTTAATTATTGTTTAAAAAATTCATCTATTTTGGTAGAAATTTTACCTTTTCTTTGTTAAAAATGCATAAATTAAAAAAAAATTTATAATGTTTTTGTTGGGGTTCCACTATTTTGTTGAAAGTTTCTCGCTTTTGGTTAAAAATTCAACTTTTCTGGTCGAAAGTTCCACTGTTTTATAAAAAATTAGTCTTTTTAGCATGAAAATTAACTGTTTGTTGAAAATGCAACAACTGGGTTTAAAATTAAACTATTTGATTTAAAATCCATCTTTTTTATTTGAAAGTTGAACTATTTGAATTAAAATTAATTTTGTTTTTGATATTCAACTATTTGGATTGAAATGCACCTTTTTTGGTTGAAAATTCATCTTTTTTTGATAAAAAACCCGATTTGATTGAAAAATAGCTTAAATAGTCTTTTTGCATGAAAATTCATTCTTCTAGTAGAAAAACGTTTTTGGTTAAAAATTAAACTATTTTGTTAAAAATTCGTCTGTTTAGGTAGAAAGTTCATCTATTTGGTAAACATTCAACTATTTGGTTCCAAATTATTTTTTCGGTTCAAAATTTATGTTTTCGAGTTAAAAATTTTGCTAAAAATTTCATCTTTTTTGTTGAAAGTTTGATTATTTGGTTGAAAATTTTTTTTTTTAGTTGAAAATTTATCTTTCTTGGTTGAAAATAATCTTTTTTGTTGAAAATTAGTTTTTTTGTGATCGAAAATTCATCTATTTGAGCATCTTATCTTATTAATTGAGATGTACACAGTTTCGACGGTACTATCTTTACACGTGGACTTGTAAGTTAAAAAGCTGATATTATTAATTGAGACGAGCAGAGTTGGGAGGGTACTATCTGGGTACGTGGACTTTCAAAAATGTGTAGTCCTATTAATTGATGCGTACACAGTTGGGAGTTTCCCATCTTTGCACGTGTACAGTTGGGAGTCTCTTATCTGCGCACGTGTACAGTTGGGAGTCTCCCATCTATTTTTGAGGATTTCCTGAGCATTCAGATTCTCGGTAAAGAGCTCTAAACACCCAAAACCGCCCTTAGAGAAGCATCCTTAAACATGGACCTTCACTGGGTGTTCAACAGTTCGCTGAAGAAATCGAGTACCGGCGGTAGACCAAGCATACTTTATGGGAACCCATGCAAAAGGAGCAATATAGTCAATGCTCGCTATACGTCGGACTCGCTACATGTTGCCCCCTTCCACGATACCACTTTTCGCTATATCACATCCGTAATCAGTACTGTTGACTGCTACACGTAATTCTGTATTCTGTATATATGTCCCCCTTTTATGCTAATACTGGGTATACGTCTCTGAGAGAGATGTATGTTCGAATCCGACGAACAGCAGATTCACTGACGTCCTAAAAAACCAAATAACCGACATATAGCGAGCGTTCACTGTATCTGGTGCTTCCCCAAAAGTTATCTAGCCATTTCTAGAGGTTCTGAAATAATATAATTGATCAGCAGGCTCGAAGCCACGAATGTCAGTTGGACAGCCCAGTGCGCATGATCTGTGAGTTTTCCCCCAAACAATTATCACTTCTCTTTCTTCATATTATGTAAAATGGAACTTTGGTGCTGCCTCCAAGGATAGCCTCTAGCGCGGTGCAGACGAAAACCTGTCAATTTTCCGGGGTTTTGTCAGAGGGATTTTTTGTTCGCGGGGCCATGGTCCAGAAAATGTCAAAGTTACAAAGTGCTTAGTATTTCCAGTGAGCTTAGCGCCAATATCCTCTATGTGGGGTTTATGCCACTCCAAAGGTTCTCTTTGGCGCGACACAGACGATTATCTGTCCAGCTACCGGGGTTTTGTCACAAGGATTTTTCATTCGCTGGGTCATGATCTACAAAATGTCACAGTTACAAAGTGCTAAGTGTTGCCAGTGGGCGTAGGGCCAATAGCCTCAATGTGGCGTGCATGCTACTCCAGAGGGTCCCTTTGGCGCGGTATAGACGAAAATCTGTTCATTCTTCGGGGTTTTGTCACAAGGATTTTTTGTTCGCGGGTTCATGATCTACAAAATGTCACAGTTATAAAGTGCTAAGTGTTTCCAGTGAGCGTAGCTCCAGTAGCCTCTACGTGGCGTGCATGCTACTCCAAAGGGTCCATTTGGCGCGGTGCAGACGAAAATCTGGAAATTTTTCGGTGTTTTGTCAGAAGGCATTTTTGTTCGCGGGGCCATGACCTACAAAATGTCACAGTTGCAGAGTGCTAAGTGTTTTCAGTGAGCTTGGCGCCAATAGCTTCTATGTAGCCTGAATCCTGGTCTGAAAGGGTACTTTTGGAGCGGCGCAGATAAAAATCTGTCCATTGTTCGGGGTTTTGTCAGAAGGATTTTTGTTCGCGGGGCCAGGACCTACAAAATGTCACAGTTTCAGAGAGGAAATTCGTTCTTATGGCTTTAAAATTAAAAAATTCGTATTTTTTAGTTGAAAATTCAACGGTTTAAAATCTTAGGAATTTAATGTGTTTCATATTGCATTCAGTATGGTGTTTACAATAATTGTATTTGGAAGAATTTGTCTTGGCAACGTGCTTTATGGAAGACCCCTTACTTTTCTACCAAATAGTTGAATTTTCAAACAAAAAGAAAAACTTTTAATTGAAAGTACCCTTACGAAAATATATGACAGCAAAAAAATGACAGGCCTGACATTTTTTTTCTGTAGTTTTTTCGCTACCACAGGAAAACGACAGGGAAAACGACAGGCAAAACGAAAGCCGAAAATGACTGGACCTAATTGGCTATAATTTATAATAATATCGCCTGAACATTATAAAGTATCGACGCCTTGCAGATTTATTAGTGAACTATTTTAACTTTCCTGTAAAGCTTGAAAAATCAATAGCAAAAGAAAAATATTATGGGAATCTTCATGATGAAATACCTTTTTGTAGCCTGTGTCCAATTCCGAATTCGCTTTCAACACATCAATTGTGGAATGTGTTCGATTTGCCATTTTAAAGCCTTCTTATCCTTACAAAGCGCTAAACTTGAGTACCACGGGCAAGAATTTCGGACTATTTTCAATTTTCTTCATTCCCTTAACAAGTCCACTGCGTGCTTCCAATCCCAAGATCCAATAAAGTATGTTCTTGCCACGCGCATTTAAAAAAAGTGAACGAACATAAATATTTTTTCATGCACATAAATATTGTTTAATCGTGAAACTTGGCGTGTAATGAAAACAAAATAAAATTAGACAACCCGAGACAAAAAGAAACAATGTGTTTTCTCTATTTTGGTGAGCGGAACGAGAATCATAACCTCAAAAACTGAATACGAAATTTTGGAAAATAGATTTTCCCAAAACTCATTTAGTACTAGTATGCTTCGTGATCTTCCTTTCTCCAAAATGCAAATCACAAAAAGTAACGGAAAACCGTTACCGAAAAGTTTGTTGACCTTTTCTAACCACGGCACTGCTACTTTTTCGAATTTCGCGAATTTGTCTGAAGCTACATTTAGAAAAGCGATCGAACGATTCATCACAAATTTAGAGACAATTCGGGACGTCAAAAGGCAAACAATTTCGAGAGAAATTCAAGATAACGGAGACTAGCTCCTTAAAAATCTTGAGGATTCCCCTACTGCTGGCCTCTTCGCTTCAAACGATATATGAAATTAAATTGCACCGTCTGTAACAATGGTTTAAGCGGCGAAAGAAAAACGTAAGAAATAAGAAAATAAGTTGAAAACCATGTTAAAAACTGTATTTTATTGGTTAGGAGTAAGGGTATGTGTTTAAGTTTGTTTATAGTAAAGTTTCAAGGTCATTTATGTTTGCTTATGCCAACCTCACTTTTGCACAGGGCGTTTGAAGTTTGAACGTATATGGAACCCATGGAACGAACTGATAATAATAATAGGTCGTGGGTCAGATTAGCCCGGCGCTACCATTTGCAAGTGGTCAGTCCAACCATTGATAAATCTAGTAATAATCAAGTAATTTTCTTTTGGTATTGAATATTAGTAGATAATCACTCAAATATTACCAGATTTACAGGAGGATGTCATGATCGCTTGCAAATTGATACGTACGCGCGTGCATGGTTGCAGAGATGTAAAAGAACCCTCAGCATTTAAAGTTATTCACGTTACCGACGGGCGACGGTTTGCTACTCGCTTTTATCACTTGGGACTATTCACTTTACATTTGAGCTTCTCCTTTCCATCACTTAATTGGTTATCCTACATGATTCTTAAAAATTAAAATGAAATTAACAAGATTATTGGAGATAAATTCTGCAAGCCTCAGTTTCAAGATACATATATGTGTTGCTGATTATATCACTGAAAGTAGATGCGCTTGAAGTCGACTTGAGCAGACTTCAATAACAGCTGCTACGTTCTTTTCATTTTTAATGCTGTGAAAGAAACCTATTGCAATTACGGCATTACCTTCTAACATACATTTTAACGTACAATTATAATTCCAACAGTTTAGATATTTATTTTGCTTCTTTCATTAATTATAATACGAGATTACTTCAGGGTTACGTTATGGTTACGCTGTAGCGTAACGCTTGCGGTCGGCCGGTCGCCAGGGACAGCATGAATATAGGTCTGTCCACCCATGCACATTTTTGATCATAAGAGTTTTGAAATATCTACGAGTTTTACATTTTCAAATTATCAGCAGTGGAATTCGATAACTTCGAAAGGCTTTGGAACAGAATAAAGCTGTGGCACGATATTTGCTTTCTTTTCATCGTGAAGCTTCTTCTTCCAAATGTAGAGCAACATTGCAACGCCGCCATCAATAGTCGTCATAGAATTCCTGATTCGTCTGCAATGTAAATGTTGTCTAGCTTTAAATTTTTGGATTTAATTTTCGCTTTCGAAATTGGTGAAATTTCTGCAGCACCTGAAGGGTCGTTATATAAATTCTCTCCTTTCATTAGAGTATTAAGAATACTGAACCGTGTTTTGAGTTTACTGGAAAAAGCACCCCCTCCACTAACCGCTACACTTTTAGGCACGAGCCAGTGGAGCTCACGGACACGTCGCGTACAGCTGTAGTGGTAAGTGGTGGGGCTGGCTTTCGTAGGCCTCTCTTTCGGTCTCCGCGTGCGCTTATCATGCCTGTGTTTATAGCTTAATGACAAAAAAAGTAATTAACTTAAAAAATTTCTGCTATTTGAAAATGAAAGAGTAACTCAGGAACTATCGATTGGCGTAAGAAAATGAGTAGCCAGTACCTGAAGTATTCTGAAAAAAAAGGCGTAGGGATGTGGCGACCCGAACGCCCGAGAGCTCCGGCTCTTGAAGTCAGCCGCGTTGCATTGGCCTAATTCCCCAATGCAACGAATTATGCGGTCACGTCACTAGTTTTTGGCAGTGCCACCCACAATAGGCCTCTCTCCGATGGAGGCAATGGTTCAGTTGACAGTGGCAAAAGGACCGAACCGGGGCGACGACCCCGAACAAATGCGAGAACATCGATTTAAGTGGTCGGATCAACTCAGGAGGGACATCCTTTCCTGTTGGCAGAGTAGCTCACCGGCGCGAATAGGATTCATGCGGAGGAATGCACCCGGAATATGCTCATGAAACGCCTCAGTATTCAAGAGATCAGGTATCTTTTTTGCGCAAAAACGGTTATGAAGCTCTCAATCAGCAAGAATAAAAGCAACATCCTCCAGAGAACATACCACCCGTTCCAGCAAGACCAACCTTGCAGATAGCCGATAATGACGACATGAGAAGTAAGACATCTATACACCAAACAGTCTTTCTCGGGATTGACAAATTATCTAAAGCTATTAATACTGCTCTTCCCGATTTGCTCCCCGAAGATGTTAATCTCTGGAATCTGAACTCTGTAGTTTACGAGAAGGCGGTCTCGCTACTTAGCGACGATAGAAGTAACGATACTTTAGTACGCATGAGTAAGACTCGAGAGCGTATTGATCAGCTTTAGTTTAGAATTGAAACGAGACGGTATGCATCAAATATTCAGTTAACTGTTGACCATCAAGCAGCACTGGACGCTCAGTCTGTCATGTCACGCATGGATAAGCCTGGCAAATCACAGTTTTAAATTCTAGAAAGCATCCTCATACTGCGGTTGAACAATTTTCGTCCTGTCGTGAAAATCCTAAATCTAAAATGTCACTATTATACTTATAATAGTAGTAATACTGCACTCGCGGGTACAACAATTTTCGACGTATCGTATCCCGAAAATTGTAGACTCAAGGTATGCCATGAGAAGAACAAGAAAAAATGAAAGGTCTGGAGCCTACGACAGCGTGCCCAGTACAATTAAGAAAAAAAAAGTCTGGAGCCTGATTCAGCGTGCCCGGACAAAACAAAGCATGCAAATAAGGAAAATATCTGGACCCTAATATAGCGTACTCAGCGAATAAAATCTGAAAGAAAGAATCTGGGGCCTGTATCAGCGTACCCAGGATTAATACAAAAACAGATGCCATCTTGGAGCCTGTGTGTCGTACCCAAGAGATCAGAGAAAAAATGATACAGGAGCCTGGAAGGCATACCATGAGATAGCGCATGAAATTCCGGGGCCGGTTACAGCGCATTCGGATCAAAAACTACGGATCTTTATCCTACCAGAGCATAAGCTTTGCAGCTATTTGGATGGATGATCCGAAAGTCGACTTCGGTTTCCCGTAGTCGACTCCAGAGTGCCTCTTTGCATCTCGCCTCCCTTATTATACGCTCTTCGGTTGAGGTAGGTCGCGGGAGAACGGATTCTACGCCTCTTGGCGTCGCTACCCGGAACTATCCTCACCTGTCGGATGGCTACCGCTGTATAGCGTTTTTCCTGCGACTTCGTGTAGCCTACTCTCAGGCGTCGACTAAAGTGACCTTTTTATCTGCCCTTTATTAGCGTCTTCTTCCAAATTATGTGGCACAAACTGCCTTCGAACCATGAGGCTAACCAGCTATATGGTATGTTGCCTTTAAAGCTTGGTTGCGTTCCTCCATCTGGTACCAAAGCCTTTATCCTGGAGACCGCTTCCTCGACCTGATACATTTGAGTCGGTTGCCCTGCGCATACCAATTGAGTCGATCCTAAATGTCTCGCTCGAAAAAGGACTACCTCCATCAAAACTGATGGGTCGTTCAGTAAAGCTTCATTAATCCAGCTCTTCTTTTTCCCCTCCTTATCCTTGTCGTAGAAACCTTGATCTTGTTAAAACCTGACACTGGCAATTCGCCAGTGTCATAGGAATTTTCTTTCTTAAGGGCATGCTCTGCGCGAATTACTCGACCAAACCTGGCACCACTTATAAATTTTTTTTTGCCCACATTTAAAAAATAACGTTAAAAGAAATGGGAAATAATTTGGGAAATGGTAAATAAATGTAAATGGATAGTATGTGGCATGGCACAGAGTTAGGGAAGAAATTTTTTTTTATCAGCTAATAATATAATATCGAGTGTGAATTGTGATCGACCGATCCTCTGCCGATGCAAACGGATCATGATCAGTTCTATTTACCTCAAGGACGTCGGTCGGTAAAGAAAACAAGTTAGTCAACTTGGAATTTTTCAGTGCCGGATGAAGGCAACTCGAGGCCCTGAGACGCAACTTTGTTTGCGGCCCGTCGAAATAAGCCGGGTAAAGAGAACGATTTTAATTGTTTACCAAAATGGAAAACTACAATTTTCGTTTCGATTAAAAAAAAATCGAATCTAACCTCGAAATTTATAAAGTACAATATAACAGACCAGTCAAAAAAATGTGTGGAATTCTTGTACAGAAGTCACACATATACTTTTTGTGTTGTAATTATACATACTTTGAGAACCAATATGCATGTAAGCAATATTTCAGATAAGAATATTCTTATCACGTGACATGGCATTAATTTAGTCTCATTAACATATTTGGTAATTATTATATTGCAATAATCCTAATAATAAAAAAATTACCTCGTAAATTACATACTTATAAGCAAAACAAAACACAATATTTAATGAATCAACCTGAATATTCTTTGTTACGAAAACGGATGTATTTCATTAAAATCTACATCTCGGTATGTAACATTTTTGTTCTTATATATAATCGGATTTGTAAGAAAAATCACATCTAAAACGTCTTTCAAGGAAAATGTATTATTGAAAAAAATTATGCTTATATAATCCGTCTCTGACCCTAATTGATGATAAATAATAACAGGGTATCCGCTAAACTGGGAAACTGGGCAAACCGAGAAATGACCGAGAAATTACAATGAATTTATATGTTTACCTGGAATTTTACAAATGTTTAAAACAAAATATCTATCTAATCACTTGAAATGGCAAAAATTTCGTATCACATGATATAATGCAATTTCAAACACGTTCCATTTCAACTATTTTTCAAATGTTTAGTTGAATAGTTAACTTTTTAAATTATGAAACCATTCCAGGGTGTCCAGCGATTCTGACGAACAAAATTCAAGGTCTTTTCCAGGTTTTCTAGATCAAGAAATCAAGTTTTTCCAGGTCTCCTGTTTTACATCAAATAATGAAATAAACTTTTTTTATACATGTAAAAAATTAGCCATTTCATTTTTTATTGGCCAACAATTTCTAAAGAAAGCCGAATCTGATGTACATGCCTTTTTCAAATCTTTGAAATCCTTGAAATCTTTATGAATATTTCGAAATCTTGGGGAATTTTTTGAAAAAACTTTCAAATCTAGTGTACACGCCTTTCTTGAATATTTGAAATCTTTGTGAGATATCCAGGTTTTCAAAGTTTGAAAAAAAATACAGGAGAATTCCAGGTTTTTCAAGGTTCTCAAGGTCGCTGCATAACCTGAACCTGGATGTAATTTAATTGATCATACCTTCACCATTTTTCCATTATCGATGTCATCATCCTCTTCTGAATTATTATCTCCATCCTCATCTTCAAATCCTTCGTCCTACGAAGCTAAAACTTTCTTCCTTTTACCGGCAATCATAGCGTAGGGAGCAGTTGCAGCTTGTTTGTTATATGCTCTCCTGAAAGCTGCTTTTAACTATAAATTTATCAGCAATTTTTTTAGGCTCATTGGTCTTTATTTGCAAAAGGAAGAGCAAAATTCAAAATTGGGTTTAAAAAAATATATTTTATGCACCCAGGCCTCAGTCCCTATGGGATAAAATACAGGGACCAAAGGGTACTTTTTGTCACGCTCATATGGTACATTTTTCACGCTCAAAGGGTAACGAATTCAGGATAAATTCACAATATTTCAGAACAATTCAAGTTAAATTTAAAAGAATTCAAATTAATTGGAAAACTATTCTTTAAATAAAAAGAAAGTCCATTGATTGCCGTAAAATTGGAATTAATTCACAGGAATTTAAGGTAAACGAGAAGAATTCGATCGAATTCATAAAAATTCAAGGTGAATTAAAAAAATTCAAATGAATTAAAAAAATTTAAAGATATGCATAAAGTTGAAAATTTGGGATAATAAATACGAAGCACTAAGAAACGCGGCGCTGGTCCTAAATTTTTATAATTATAAAAAAAGCAAAAAAAAATTATTTACAAAAAAAACTTTTTTCATAATCATAGAAATTTAGTACCAGAGCCGCGTTTCTTAGTGCTTCTTATTTATTATCCCAAATTTTCAACTCGATGTGGCTATTTGTATGAAAATAAGTTTACAAATAAAAAAAGGGTCGGTAAGGCAGGAATCCGGTCACGTGACCCACTTGTCACATTCCCTTAAAATGTTAATTTTCGTTTGTTTTTTGGAATTTTGTAAATGCTATAACCCCGGTAATTTTTTTTCTATAAACAAAAGTCATTAGAATATTTTGTTCGCCTTTTTACGTAATATTAATATCCGTCCATAGCATTTTCAGTATTGACATTCAAAATGTGCTTACATTTTGAATTTTCATCCAAAATGACTGGCTAACGAACTTGACCTTCATTTTAGGGCACTTAAAGATTGTACCAAAGCCCAATCCAATCTGTCAATTCTTTCGAAAGTTATCGTGCTTGCAAACTAAAAATCTACATACATACAGACCCACATACATACATACCCACATACAGAGATACAGACAGATAGACACATTCGTAAAAACCTGTTTTTTAGGTTCAGGGGGTCTCAAACTGTGGACATTTCACACCACAGGGGGGGGGGGGTGTCAAATTTTACACAAATGTATTACCTTCTCTGGATGAGAATGTAAAAAATATTTTTCATTGACCAATTTCTTAACCTGTTTTAAGCGAATTAAAGAAACTAAAGTTCTTCAAATTATTTTATAATCCCACTGAATAGGTAAGACAATACTTGACATATTAGTACTCTTAACATTTCACGAAAATAAAAATAATTTTTCATTTACGACGCTTTTTAAAAATAATTCTGCAAAAGTTTTTTGTTCGATACTGTGTATTTTCCAGACTTTTGCAGAATTATTTTTAAAAGACGTTGTTATAAATTTTGATAATTTAAAAGAATTTTAATTTTAATTCGTCAAAAGAATTGCTGATAATGGAATACGTACGACCAGGGTAGCATACGTAATAAACGTTAGGTAATTTAGGTAGTTCTTCACATGTAAATTACCTGAAATTACCAACGTAATGTACGTCCCTAGTTTTTTACATGTAATTTATGTTTGTAAGATGGCGACTGCGTCTATAGAGAAATGAAACATAACCTCATTCTTTAATACATCGAAGACACTGACTGACTTGCTTGATAGCCTCTGAATTTATTAAAAAATCTTCAGAGGTGGCAGACCCAGAAATTTGTTTTGGGAGGAGTTAAATTTTATTTTAAAGAGGGAAAATTGCAAAACTTTTGCTTTTTGCCCGGTTGCAATCTTGTGATTTAATCATGTTTTAAATTTTATGAAAAAGAATTCATTTAATCTCGCAAATAATGCATTCCAGAATAAGTGAGGTTATATTACGGTCTTTTCCCTCGTCAGCCACCGCCACACACTTTTCAAGTCCGACATTTTTTACGTTTTTACATGTTTTACGTATAATACGAAAAATGCGTATTATACGTATAAAAGTTCGAGTTACGCGTAACCGTGCAACCCTGCCCAGGCTCGGTCAACTCCCATGTAAAGAATTGGCGAAAAGTAGCGCCATCTGCGATCAGCCAAAGAACTAAGGGCGCGTGCATGTGTTGGTCTTTGTATATGTATATGCCGCTTCCTTACATGTGTTGAATACTAAAATATTTCAACAAAAAAAGAAAAATAAAGACAAAATGAAGGAAATAAGAAACGGAAAATAGGAAATTAAATATAATTATCTTCCTATTTCCCATTTTACGTTTCTGATTCACTTCATTTTACCTTTATTTGAAGGATTGCAGTACAGAACTACATAACCAACAAAATCTCAATTTTTCAGGAGACAGCATTTGACAGCAAGCCAAGCCAAGCCACAACAAACAATTTGCCGCGCACGCGCTTTAACCCGTTGGCGTTGAAAGTCTGCGCCATCTGCGATGGGCCAGAGAACTAATATCGTGCCCCGCAATGCCTCTCAACCCGCGCGCCTATGTCCTAACTTTTAGCCATTTCTTTACATGGGAGTTGACCGAGCCTGACCCTGCCTAAGACGTGTTACGTCCCAGCGCTACAATCGTTTCATGTCTATTGGAACTAAACGCTGATACGTCGGAGGTGAGGATTCGTTTCCTGTCGTTGAGTGGTTCAAACCACTAGCCGCGTAAAATAGGTAGGTTTAAATAAATGATGACACTCAACACAGTATTTATCCTGGTAATAAAATCAATCATTTTATTTTCAAGTTCTGGTGGACGTGGCAGATATTTAAAGGCTCATATTGAGTCTCGATGAACAAACACGAAAGTAAGCTTAGCACTTGAGATTTCGGCACAGCCGTACACAAACGCACGCATCACAAACACGCATTAAGTAAAAGGGTCTTAGCGCCCTGAAACTTTAGTTATCAAATGGCGCATGCCGTTACAGACGGTACTGCGTTTTGTCACTAGGTATCTCCGCCAATGGCAGAACTTTGGAGGTTCACTAGGAGGATTTCATTGGCAGATATACCTAGTGTCATATAATAGAAGGAGATGTTCTGAGGGTAGCAGACGTAATATACGTTAGGTAATTTACGTAGTTCTGCACATGTACATTACCCACGTAATTAAGGGCCCTAGTTTTTTACATGTAATTTACGTGTTTAAGATGGCGACAGCGTCTATATAGAAATGAAACATAACCTCATTCTTGAATACAGCGAAGACACAGACTGACTTGCTTGATAGCTGCTTAACTTATTAACAAATGTTTAAATGTAACCGTGCAAAGCTGTCGACGAGATTGAGGCATCGGATTTCGGAAAACCCACCACCAGCAAGGTGACCATTTTACGGATTTTCGCACAAATCAAGTGTTTCCCAAGGGCCCGCAGTGTTTTTTTTTTTGTTTTCGGGGATTGGGTAATAACACAATTTTGTGTTTCTTACAGTGTTTAGTGAAAAATTGAGTGATTTTTCACATTTTTCGTTATTTTGGCTACAATTAATGAATGTACATCGTAAATGTTGCCACAACTACGTGAAACCAAAGTAAGTTTTAGGAATGATACGAAGAAAGGAAGCGTACAAAGGAAGTGCTGTGAGTGAAACTGCCAACACTGAGCAAAATAAGGCAGACAGTTTTACGATAAAAGCTGATGACAAGCTCGATCAAGTATTCGGCTTTCTTGCGTTTAAGATTAGATTATTTATTATTATTAATGTTGGCTATTAGTTGTACATTTTACTGAAATTCGTGCGTAGCAACAAATGTAATATTATAAAAATGTATTAAATATTTTACTAATCCGATTGTTCTATAAGAACAGAGGAATTCATAATGAAAAAAATTTTATTTCATTTAAATGTTTTAATTTGTGTCTACGTTTCACGTGTTCTTATTCTGTTAATATTTTCCCACAACTTTTAAAACAAAAATTTGAATAAAGTGTATATTTGAGTGTACTGAACAATGGTAAAATGTAATCTATACCATCCTTATTGAAATATTTAATGAATTTTTTATAAGCTTTATTATTATTGCTGTAAACTTCTTTCATATATTAATATAAATTCAAATTTCGCGCCGTTAAAAGTTAAATCTGGTGAAAAGTTAGTCACTTTTAGTGATTTTATAATGCTTCAGATTTAGTGATTGGGCGCAGACTCATGGAGGTAGATTAGTAGAATGGTGGAACAGTTTTGACCAATGAAGTGCCTGCACAAGTTCTAGCAGCCACCTCATTGGTCAAAACCCTGCCACGAAACAAAGGAAAACGATAACAAAGAAGAATGTTCCCGAAGTGGACGCACGCTTGCACAAGTTCAGAAAAACGTACAAGATATCAGTAGATATTGCCAAGATGAAGGTGTTA
>CAKNWT010328862.1:0-15216 GCA_932066315.1 Andricus coriarius | reverse complement strand
TAAAATTCAAAAATATTTATTTATTTATTGTAAAAAAAAGTTTCTACTATGAAGGATGCCTTTTTAACAAAATAATTGCATTTTTAATTTAATAATTAAATTTGTAACAAAATAATCGAATTTTCCACCTAAAAAGATGAATCCGCAACAAAAATGTGTAACAGTTCATATTTCAACCTACAAAAAACAGAAATTTCATTTTTTTTTAATGAATTTTGAAACCAAAAAGAGATTTCCACAAATTAAGATTTTTCAGTCATGAAAGAAATAAAATGTCATCTAAATTGTTGAACTTTCAAACCAAAATACAAATTTTCTGTACAAAAATTGCATTTTGAAGCAGAAAACATGAATTTTCAGAAAAAATTAATTTTTATAAAAATATTCGAATCTTCGAATAATGAGATGAACCTTCATTCAAAAAATTACACCTTAAACAAAGTTTTTCAACTTTTACCCACGCAGTTGATTTATAAACAAAGTGGTTCATCCCAAATTTTTAAACAAAATAGTTAAATTCGACCATTTTGCTAAAAATGCATCTTTGTAGTTTGAAAATTTAACTATTTTGATAAAGTAATCTTTTTTGGTCGAAAATTGAACTTTTTTGTTAAAAGTTCATTCTTTTGGAATAAAAGTTCATCTTTTATGGTCAAAAATTCATCTTTCTTGGTTGAATATGAACTTTTTTGTTGAAAATTCAACTGTCTTCGAAAAAATTCGTATTTTTGTTGGTTAATGCTACTGTTTGTTTAAAAATTAATTTTGTTTTCTTGAAAACTCGTATTGAAAAATCATCTCTTTGGTAGGAAATCTTTTTTCATTGAAAATTCAACTATTTTGTTGATAGTTCAATAAATGTCGACTTGCAATCTTAGGAATTTAATGCGATTCATATTGAATTTAAAATGGCATTTTTATTCATTAAAAAAAATGTATGTCCCTATTTTCGTGAAAAATGGTGCCCATAAAGCTAAATAGAAAATAAAAATGTAACTTTATCTTGTGTCGAATCAATGTAAAAGATTATATGCTTTAACTTAGTTGTACGATAATTTACAAATTTAAAAATTAAATTTTACTTATTATATTACTTATATACTAATATTGCTAATTTTATTATTTTGATAGCAAAATATCTGTTATTATAATCTTTTCTTTTAAATTAATTTACATAAAGAATATTTAGGTAAACCTTCTTTTATGGATGTAACAAAACAAGCTGTACAGTTTGACCACACAACTACATAAAAAAGTCTTAAAATATTTGAAATTACTTCCTGCGGAAATAAACTAATAGGCATTGGATTATCACTGAGTGTTTTTTAATACAATTGTTTGTTTCATTGATCAGTCGCATTATCAGTCGTTGAAGGTGGTCTGTAGCCACTTCTGGGTTCACGAGAAAGATTCGGGATGACGATGGTATTTCTGACACTTCTTCTATCACGAGTATTCTGAACATCGGAATCCTCATCATCTGTTGAAGTTCCGGCTTTGGATAAAATTATCCGCTTTTTCTTTTTGGCTGTTGGGGTTGGAGGCCTCATTTTATTTCTAGGGGAATCAGTTCCACCTTGGTCAGAATCACTCCTGATCCTGGGTCTGATTGGGACACTTGGTGGAGGTGGAAGATCATTCGCGGATTCTGGTGACTGTTCTACACCTGGTTGGTTGCTAGCAATTGTTATTCTGGATGTGTTTCTTCTTAACCTTTCCACTCGACGTTCTTCTCTTCTGGTCAAATTATCTTCACTTAAAGTTCTTTTTCGCGGACGTCTTGATCTTCTTTTCTTTACTCGAAGGTTGTCCACTGATCCTAGAATTCGTGTGACTGCTGTTGAATTTTCGGTTGATGCAACGTCCAAACCATCTAAGGATTGAGCTAGACGTGGCATGTGGACTGCTTCTTCGTAGCTTGGTGGACCAATAAGCTCCATTGGGTGGATCCTGGGTTCAATTGTTTGATCTCTAAGCTCCTCTTCAAGTCGTTGGTTCCTGCAATGAAAACAAGTTTAAAAGATGAACAATTTTGGAAGAATAAGAATGGATTGATGTAGAAACTCTTAAAATTATGTACCTTCTTTGTAATAATCTGAGTCTTTCTCTAGCCTCTGCTCTTTCAAGTGACTGTCGCTGATTCCTAGCAGTTCTCTTCGTTTTCATGGCATGCTTGATGGACAGTACAGTACCACCCACAATTACCAGGGTCAAAATGCTGATCATCACTAGCCCCCATGTACGATTTTTTGGAGGATAGAGACGTTCAAACCACTCTTCATAACAGCCAGTCTCCCAGGAGAATCCTGAAACATTAGCTGGGCTCTGACAAATCAGAGCTCCCATTTCTGTCCTCACTGGTAACTGCATCAAGAAATTATAAGTTGGATGCAGCTGGGAACAATCACACCTCCATGGATTGTCTGCTAGATACAGAATTCTCAGTTCAGGGTTGTTCTTGAAAATTTGTGGATCTGGACCTTCAGTGAGTCGGTTTCCTTAGAAGAAAGATTGTTCTGGGTTAGTTTTAATTTGTCTTAAAAAATTGTGCTGACGAGATCTCGCATTGTTGTTGAAAACCTGATTGGGTGCGATACTTCGTGAACATGACTTTTATTGGCTGTTTTAGGTTTGTTTATCTATTAATTAAGATTGCGAATTTTCTGCAGCATTAATTTTGTAAATAAAAATTTCAAAATCAGTAAGAAATGAAATCTTTTCTTTAAAAATCGTGATCATAATTTATGCATATTTTGTTGTCGAAACCCCGATTGGGATACTGGTGAACATGACTTTTAGTGGCTGTTTTAAGTTTGTTTATCTAATAATAAAGATTGCGAATTTTCTGCAACATTTATTTTGTAACTCGAAGTTTCCAAATCAGTAAGAAATGAATTTTTTTTTTTTAAATCATGATCATGAGATCTTGCATACATTGTTGTAGAAAATCTGATTGGGTACGATACTGCGTGATAATGAATTTTTAGCACTATTAATTTTGTAAAACGAAATTTCCAAAAAAGTAAAATGACATTATGCACAAAAACTTAAAATATCTTAATTATAATAAATAATAATAGATAAATATACACTGCCGCTCCTGTTGAACAAAAAATTTTGGTATTGTTCACCCTCAAATTACCGGTACCGATAATAAGGTTTCTGGAAGAATGTCAAATTATTTTAAAAGATTCATTTTAAGTTTTGAAAATTTCAAAATATGTCGAAAAAGAACCTGAAAGATTTTAAGACAATTTTTTGTAATTTTGCAAGATTGAAAAAAAATGAGGAACAGTTTGCTTTATTTCAAAATATGTTTAGAAGTTTTATAAGTTTTGAAAAGACTCAATAATAATATAAATCCTAAGAATATTAACAAACAAAATTTATTGTTAATTTTTTTGATTTTAAAAAAGAAGCTATTCAAAAATTTTGAAACGATTCAAAAAAATAAAAAAAATTTCTTAAGATTCCTTGGAAAATTTCTAATAAGTTTTTATTTTGAAAAATTGATTTTTTAAGAAAATTTAAAAACATTTTAAAAGATTTCCAAAAATGTCGAGAAAACCCCTGAAAGAATTTAAAGCACTTTTTTAATTTTTGAAAGATATTTCAAACATGAAAAAAAAATCGAATAATTTTAAAAGATATTTAGAAGTTTTGAAAACATATAAAAAGTAATTTCAAATTTAATAAGATTGCAAGAAATATGAAACACAATGTCAATTTTCAAATATTTTGAAATAAAATTTTGAAGATTTTTAAGAATTTTGAATGGTTTTAAGATAATTAAAAAATCTTTGTTATATTACTGTAAACATTTTGTACGATTTTTTATTTTCAAAAATTAATTTCAAGAGAATATGTTCAAAGATTTTGAAAAATATCAAAAGATTTTCACAATTGTCAAAGAAGAATTTATAAAATTTCCAGGCGTTTATTTTAATTTTTCAGAATTTAAAAAAAAATGTATTTGAAAATAACTTATTTTGATAATTTAATTTTTAAAGAAAATTTAAAAAGATTTATAAAAATGTAAAAGAAAATCTAGAAGAATTTAAGGCAATATTTTAAAAATTTTAAAGATTTTTAAAAATTTCAGGAATAATTCCAGGCAGTTTAAAAATGTTTTAAAATGAAAAATTGATCTGTTTCTTTAAAAATGCAGCTGTTTGGATAAAAATTATTCTATTCTGGTTTAGTATTGAACTATTTAGTTAAAAAAAAAAAAATTTTTATCAATAAAATTTTAAAAAGGTTAAATTAAAGTATTTTTCAATTGAAATATAAACTATTACATTTTTTGTTGAAAAGTCATCGTTTTTGGTTGAAAATTGAACTGTTTGGTTAATAATGTAGCTGTTTTCTTTTTAATTTCTCTGTACTGGTTCAAGATCAAACTAATTGGTTATAAATTATTCTGTTTTGGATTAATTTAACTTTTATATAAAAACATTTTTCAGTTGAAATATGAACTATTACATTTTTTGTTGATTATACATCGTATTTGGTTGAAAATTTAACTATTTGTTTAAATATTCACTTTTTTTGTTGAAAATTCATCTCTTTGGTTTAAAATGTAACTATTTGGTTGAAAGTTTGTCTTTTGTAGCATAATATTTATTAACAATTTCGTCCTTTTTGGATGAACTCAAAACTGTTTTTTATTAAAAATTAAAATCTCTTTTTATTTAAATATTAACTATTGAATTCAATTAAAATTAAATTTAAAAAAAATTTAGTTGAGAATTCATCTTTTTTCGTTAAAACTTTAAGTAAGTGTTAAAAGTTGTACGATTTGTTAAAAATTTATATTTTTGGTTGAAGATTCAAAATGTAACTATTTTCCTAAAAAATCGTCTTTTTTGGTAGAAAATTAATCTTCTTGGTACACAATTCATCTGTTTGGTTGAAAATTAAACTTTTTGGTTTAAAGTTAACTTTTTTGTTAAAAATTCTTATTTTCGTACTAGAAAATATAATTATTTTGTATAAAATTCGTCTCTGATAGTAAAAATTTCAAAATTCAACTATTTGGTTGAAGAATTACCATTTTACTGGAAAATTAATCTCTTTCGATGAAAATGTAATTATTTCGTTGAAAAATCGTCTTTTTTGTAGAAAATTAATCTTCTTGGCAGAAAGTTTATCTATTTGTTTTAAAATTAAACTGTTTGGTTTAGAATTAACTTTTTTGTTAAAAGTTAATATTTTTGTGTTAAGAAATAAAACTATCTTGTGGAAAATTCGTCTCTATTGGTAAAAATTTTACCTTTTTTGGTTAAAAATGTAACTTGTTGAAAATTAGACTCTATTGGTTGAGAATTCTACTATTTGGTTGAAGAAAACCCATTTTAGTAGAAAATTTATCTGTTTGGATGAAAATGTAACTATTTCGCTCAGAAATCGTCTTTTGAAGTAGAAAATTAATCTTCTCGGAAGAAAATTCATCTGCTTGGTAGAAAATTAAACTATTTGGTTTAAAAATAACTTTTTTGTTGAAAATTAATATCTTGTGTCGAAAAATAAAACTATGTTGTAAAAATTCATATTTTTTGGTTAAAAATGTAACTTGCTGAAAATTAAACTTTTTTGGTTAAGGATTTAACTATTTGGTTGAAAACTTGCCTTCTTTGGACGAGTTCAACTGTTTTTCATTTTTTAAATTGAAATCTTTTTTTGTTGAGTATTAATCATGCATTTCATTTTTTGTTAAGAATTCATAATTTTTTTATGGAAAATTCATCTATTTCGTTAAAATAATTTTGTTTCCCTAAATTTTGATTTAACTGTCTGAAATGTTAAAAAATTGTTCTAAATTTTCTCAAGAATCTTAAAAAAATTATATTAATATAAACTCAAAAAAATAGTTGTTTTACAACTTACCGAAGAGATCAAGTTTCATGAGTTCAGGCAGACCTGCAAACATCTGAACACCCAGTGCAACTAGTCGGTTCCTTTTCAATTCCAAAATTCTCAAAGTCGAGGATTCTAAGCTTCCTGAAATATCCTTTATAAAATTATTGCTAAGATTCAAGGTTCTGATTTTAGGCATATTTACCAAAGTACTTGAATCGACTTTGGTAATTAAATTAGAAGAAAGGTCGACTGTCATTGCAGAAGTAGTCAAATTTTCCACATCTCGAATATTGTTTGAGGAAAGATTTAGCAAATTTAGCTGGTTGTTTTCACGAAAAGTGGACCAGTGAACTTCCTCAAGATCGTTTCCTGATAAATCCAGCATTTCGAGGTGTATGAGACCGGCGAATGAACTTTTGTTGAGATGACCAATACGATTCGTGTCTAGATAGATGTGAGTTAGTGCTCGATTTTTGGCAAAAATTCGATCTGGAAGAATGTGAATTCCATTGTGGGAAAGTTTGGCATGAGTGAGAGCAGGAAGGTCATGAAGACCTGGTCGATCCAAATTGCAGTTGGTGACATCCAGTCTTTCCAATTTTTCGTGACGAAGGGATTCCCTTCTAAAAAACGAATTAAATATTCAAGATGGAATCTAATTGCAGATTTAGACTTAGATCAGAATTCATTTATTGAGAAATAGGATGATCTAAAAAGGAATTTTTTCTTATATGGTTTCAAATTATTTTTAAAAAATAATATAATAGAATACTCTAATAACAACTACTAAAAGAATGGTATAAAATAAACAGGGTATCCTTGAAAAACTTGAAAACCTGGGATTATCCTTGATTTTTTTAACCTTGAAAAGCTGGAAATGTCCTTGAATGTTTCATAAGAACCTTAAATTTGATTTTTTTTATTTCTTGGTTTCTAAAATACTTTTTTTATTAAAATCCGAAGAGTAATATATTTCAGTATTTCGTATAATCTTTTAGTATTTTCATATTTAAAATGTGGTCAAGAATGTTCAAGTACCTACATTATTATTAAAATATGAAATTAGAATTTTAATTTAATTTAGATTGGAATTTTCCTGAGGTTGGCCACTCTACTTTTGAGTGCATACCAAATTTCTAGATTCAAAATAATTTAAAGATTTAAAATAATTTCACAGCATTTCACAAAAATTTCAGAATGATGTCAAATATTTCAAATGATTATAAAAATATTGCAGATGATTGCACAAGATTTCACAAAGAATTCAAGCATTTCACACAAAATTTAAAGCTTTTAAAAGGTTTTAAAGATTTCACAACGATTTCAAGGATTTCAAAGATTTCACAAAGATTTACAAGATTTAAAAATATTTTCAATATTTCAAATAGTTTCAAGAGACTTCACAAGGACTTCAAAAAGATTTCAAATATTTAAAAAGATTTCAAAAGATTTCAAAAGATTCAAGGATTTTAAAGATTCCACAAGGATTCAAAAGATTTCAAAAATGCATGTATATCAAATTTAAAGTTTTCCAAAAATTTCAAGTAATTTCTAAAGGTTCCAAAATATTTCAGAAATATTTCAAAGATTTTAAAAGGTTTCAAAAGATGTTAGAAGATTTTAAAAGATTTCACAGAGATTTCAAAGGTTTCAAGGATTTCACAAAAATTCAAAAGATTTCACAAATTTTTCGAAATATTTTAGAAGATTTCAAAGATTTTAAAAAGCTTCAAAAGCTTTTAGAAGATTTAAAAAGATTTCACAAATATTTCGAGGATTTCAAAGATTTCAAAAAAGGTTCCTAAGATTACAAAAGTCTTAAAAAAGATTTCAAAGGATTAACAAAGATTTAAAGGGTTTCAAAGATTTCACAAAGATTTCAATGATTACCAAAGATTTCAAAATGATTTTAAAGACCTTACAAAGATTTCAAGGCTTTCTAAGATTGCACAAGGAGTCAAAAGATTTCATAAAGCATATACATCAAATTTCAAACCATTAAAAAAGGTTTCAAAAGATTTCAAAAGGCGTGTAAATCAGATTTCAAACGATTTAAAAATGTTTCATATATTTCAAAGATTATACAAGGATTCAAAATATTTTACGAAGGATTTCAACCGATTTCTAAAGGTTTCAAAACATTTTAGAAAGATTTCAAAGATTTTAAAAAGCTTTAAAAGCTTTTAGAAATTTTTAAAGATTTCACAAATATTTCGAGGATTTCAAAGATTTTTAAATTTTTTAAAAGATTTCATATATTTCAAACATTATTCAAGGATTCAAAATATTTTACAAAGAATTTCAAAAGATTTCAAAAGGTTTCAAAATATTTTAAAAAGATTTCAAAGATTTTAAAAAGCTTCCAGGGCTTCTAGAAGATTTCGAAAGATTTCACAAATATTTCGAGGATTTCAAAGATTTCACAAAGATTACAAAATATTTCAAAAAGATTTCAAAGGATTAACAAACATTTAAAAGGTTTAAAGATTTCACAAGGATTCAAAAGACTTCTCAATTTTTAAAGAAAGATTTCAAATAATTGAGAGGATAGAAAAAGGTTTGAAACGATGTAAAAAGATTTCGAAGGGTTTAAAAAGATTTTAGAGGATTTTTAAAGATTTCACAAAGATTTCAAGAATTTCAAAGATGTCACAAAGATTGACAAGATTTAAAAATATTTGAAATATTTAAAACAGGTACAAGAGACTTCACAAGGATTTCAAAAAGATTTCCAATATTTAAATAGTTTTAAAAAGATTACAAGGATTTCAAAGATTTCACCAAGATTTACAAAATTTAAAAATATTTCAAACAGTTTCAAGAGACTTCACAAAGATTTCAAAAAGATTTCAAATATTTGGAAAGATTTAAAAAGATTTCAAGGATTTTAAAGATTGCACAAAGATTCAAAAGATTTCACAAATGCATGTATATCTTTAAAATATTTCGAAAAATTTCAATTGATTCCAAAAGGTTCCAAAATATTTCAGAACAATTTCAAAGATTTCAAAAGGTTTCAAAATATTTTAGAAGATTTTAAAAGGTTTCGAAATATTTTAGAAGATTTAAAAAGATTTCACAGAACTTTCAAGGATTTCAGAAATATTCAAAAGCTTTTATAAATGTTTCGAAATATTTTAGAAGAATTCAAAACATTTCACCAAGATTTTAAAGATTTCACAAAGGCGTGTAAATCAGATTTCAAAAGATTTCAAAAGATCTCATATATTTTCAAGATTATACAAGGATTCAAAATATTTTACGAAGGATTTGAAACGATTTCAAAAGGTTTCAAAATATTTTATAACGATTTTAAAGATTTTAAAAAGCTTCAAAAGATTCAAAAAGATTTCAGAAATATTTCGAGCATTTCAAAGATTTCACAAATATTTACAAGATTTAAAAATATTTGAAATATTTCAAACAGTTTCAAAAGACTTCACAAGGATTTTAAAAAGATTTCAAATATTTAAAAAGATTTAAAAATATGTCAAGGATTTTAAAGATTGCACAAAGATCCAAATGATTTCACAAATGCACGTATATCAGATTTGAAAGATTTCGGAAATTTTCAAGTGATTTCAAAAGGTTCCAAAATATTTCAGAAAGATTGAAAGGATTTTAAAAGGTTTCAAAAGATTTTAGAAGATTTTAAAAGGTTTCAAAATATTTTAGAAGGTTTTAAAAGACAGAGATTTCAAAGATTTCACAAAAATTCAAAAGATTTCATAAAGGTTTTGAAATATTTTAGAAGAATTCAACAAATTTCACAAAGATTTTAAAGATTTCACAAAGGCGTGTAAATCAGATTTAAAAATATTTCAGCAGATTTCAAAAGATTTCATGTATTTCAAAGGTTATACAAGCATTCGAAATATTTTACGAAAAATTTCAAACGATTTCAAAAGGTTTGAAAATATTTTAGAACGATTTAAAAGATTTTAAAAAGCTTCTAGAGATTCAAAAGACTTCCCATTTTTTAAAGAAAGATTTCAAATAATTGAAAGGATTGAACAAAGTTTAAAACGATTTAAAAAGATTTATTAGATTTCGAAAGATTTTAAAAGATTTTAGAGGATTTTTAAAGATATCACAAAAATGTTATGCCTTTCAAAGATTTCACAAAGATTTCACAAAGATTTCAAAGATTACCAAAGAATAAAAAAGGACCTCAAAGACCTCACATAGATTTCAAGGGTTTCTAAGATTTTACAAGGATTTACAAGATTTCATAAAGGGTATACATCAGATTTCAAGTTTCTTTAAAGATTTTAAACCATTAAAAAAGGTTTCAAGAGATTTCACAAAGACTTAAAATATATAAAGTATTTCTAAAGACTTCAGAAAGATTTCAAAATTGTTCAAAAAACTTCCGAAGATTTCAAAAGATTTCACAAAGATTTCAAAGATCTCATGGAAATTTCAAGGATTTCAAAGATTTCAGAAAGGCGTGCAAATCAGATCTTAAACGATTTAAAAATATTTCAACTATTTCAAACATTTTCAAAAGACTTCACAAAGATTTCAGAAAGGTTTGAAATATTTCAAAAGATTTCAAGGATTTCAAAGATTACACAAAGATTTCACAAACGTGTAGACATCAGATTTCAAGGATTTCAAAAGACTTCAAACGATTTCAAAAGTTTTCAAAAGATTTCAAAAAGTTTTAAAAGATTTCAAGTATTTTAAAGATTTAAAAATTAATTACCTCAAATTAGCTAGTGAATTTTCAATTTCAAATCTATAAAAATGAATCAATTACAATCCTAAATTTTCAAAATTGAACTATTTCAGAAAAGGATTCAAAATTGCATTATTTTCTATCATAAACATTAAATATTAAAAAGTCTTAAATTATAAATAATAAAAATTAAAATATTTTCCATTGTATATCTTCAAAATTGAACTTTTTGATGTAGGAAATTTAAAAATAAAAATCAAAAAAGTTTTAAGTTTTACAATTTTATATTCTGAAAATTTAATGATTTGTATTTAAAATCTCTTCAATTTGAAAGATTTCGAATTAAGAAGTCTCGACTTTCGATCTTCATAACCATCAAAATTTAAGAATTTTTATTTATATTTTTTAAAAATTAAAGAATTTTAATTGGAAAATTTAAAAAATTGAAGAATTTTCAATTATAAATCTTGGAAATTGAACTACGTATTCCAAGAAAAAAACATTTTAAAAATTACATAACTATGAAATACAAATTTTAAAAATTTAATCATTTTCAATTCAGTATTATCAAAATCCTGAAAATTGTAGAACCTTGAATTTAAAATTTTTTAATTTGGAGAGTTTTTAATTTGAAATATTTACAATTAAATATTTTGTAATTTTGATGATTAACATTCGAAATTTCTTTAATTTGGAAGATTTCGAATTCAAAAATTGACCCTTAATCTTCAAAATCATCCAAATTTAAGAATATTTATTTATATATTTTAAAAATTAAAGAATTTTTTATGGAAAATTTTAAAAATTGAAGAATTTTCAATTATAAATCTTGAAAATTGAACTGCATATTCCCGAAAAACCATTTTCAAAATTACTTAAATATATAAAATACAAATACTAAAAATTTAGTCATTTTCAATTCAATATTATCAAAATCCTGAGAATTGTAGAACCTTGAATAAAATTTTTTTAATTTTGAGAGTTTTTAATTTTAAATATTTACAATTAAATATTTTGTAATTTTGATGATTAACATTCGAAATTTCTTCAATTTGAAAGATTTCGAATTAAGAAATCTCGACTTTTGATCTTCAAAACCATCCAAATTTACAAAATTTTATTTATATATTTTAAAAATTAAAGAATTTTTAGTTGAAATTTTTAAAAATTAAAGATTTTTCAATTAATAATCTTGAAAATTGAACAACATATTCCAAAAAACCATTTTCAAAATTACATAACTATAAAATACAAATCTTAAAAATGTAATCATTTTCAATTAAATATGATAAAAATCCTGAGAATCGTAGAACCTTGAATTAAACATTTTTTAAATTGAAGAGTTTTTAATTTTCAATATTTACAATTAAATTTTTTGTAATTTTGATGTTTAACATCCGAAATTTCTTTAATTTTGAAGACTTCGAATTAAAAAATTGACCTTCAATCTTCAAAATTATCCAAATTTAAGAATTTTCATTTTCACATTTTTTAATTGAAAATTTTTCAATAGTACGTCTTCAAAATTGATCTTTTTGATTTGGGAAATTTACAAATAAAAATTAACAAGTTTTAAGTTTTACAATTTTAAATATTGTAAATTTAATGATTTATATTTGAAATCTCTGCAATTTGAAAAATTTCGAATTAAGAAGTCTCGACTTTCGATCTTCAAACCCATCTAAATTTACGAAATTTTATTTATATATTTTAAAAATTAGAGAATTTTTAATTGAAAATTTTTAAAATTGAAGAATTTGTAAGTGTAAATCTTGAAAATTGAAATAAATATTCCCAAAAAAACATTTTCAAAATTAAATAACTGTAGAATACAAATCTTAAAAATTGAATCATTTTCAATTCAATATTACCAAAATCCTGAGCATTGTAGAACCTTGAATTACAAATTTTTTAAATTGAAGAGTTTTAAATTTTAAATATTTACAATGAAATATTTCGTAATTTCGATGATTAACATTCGAAATCTCTTATATTTGGAAGATTTTGAATTCAAAAATTTCCCTTTCATCTTCAAAATCATCCAAATTTAAGAATTTTCATTTTCACTTTTTTTAAATTGAAAAGTTTTCAATTGTACTTCTTCAAAATCAAACTATTAAACAAAAATTTTAATTACATCTTTCTAAATACAAAATATATCTATTTCAAAAAGATTTTTTAAATTACATGATTTTAAACTACAAAAATTCAAAATTAAGCTAACTAAAGAATTTCCAATTGCAAATATCTTAAAAATAGATCAGTGTCAGAAATGTAACATAACAGAAAGATTCCGAATTTCAAAATCATTAAAAAAATGTTTGTTTTAAATTAATGAACCCGTATCTTTAACATAATTGTTTTCATATCGCAAAAATAACTTCAAAATAAAAAAAAATTAATTGGAAAAAAAAAAATTCTTTCAAGCAAATCAATTTCTTTGAATCAAAGACAGTTTTCTTTGACTGAGAACCAATTAATATTTGTCTTTGAATCAAAGAATCTTTTTTCTGAGTGTTAGTCTTTGAGGAACATTTTATTAAAATATAAAACTTTAAATTAACTTGATAAATTATTTCCTTGCTACCGATTCCTGCTGGGATTTTATTGAAAATTTTATTTACGAAGTAAACTTTAAGTATTTAAATCTAAAATAAAATCTTAAATAAAAGCGATCTGTACAAAAATTACTGAAAGTCGTTTAAAATTAAAATTAAAATCGTATGAAAACGGATGTAGCTATTTTATTATTGGTCCTAATTTATTATTATTAATTATGTTTTATAATAATAACATAAAAATTGATTACATTTATCTTACCTCGTACTGTATGTTAAATGCTTATTATTCTTCATTATCAGTTCTTCAAGGTTTGGAAGGCCTTCAAATGTATCAGAACTTAAATAATTCAAATCGCAGTCAGAGCAATTCAACAATGTAAGAGTTTCACTCAATGGTTTTTGAATATTTGTTAGGGAATTTTCTGCCAAGCTCAAACTCTTTATATTTGGAAATCCATCCAAAAATGTACCTCCAAATTCTGTTATCCCTATATTATTTAATATCTGTACATTAATAATCATCAAAACATAATTTTACAATATTGTCTTAATTACAAGTAGGGAACTGGATAAATACTTATAAAAAGTTATAAATTTTACGCAATATTTGTTGGGTCTAACGTTCAGTAAGTTTTATTTATTTCCAAATTACAAAACAATTGTTTATCCAACATCCCTAACTTGATCAGGCTTATAAATTATAATATTAAGGCGGGAAAAATTTAAATATTAAAAAATGCTGTTACGTATTAAATTTAAACATTTAATTCTGTATTAAAATATATTAATAATAATATCATATCAATGTTAATATTAATATTAATCCGTCATCATTTTTGTTGGTAATTCAACCATTTTGGTAGAAAATTCAACTATTTGGTTGAAAATTACCTTTGTTTGTTTAAAATTTTACAGCTTTGTAGAAAATTGGTCTTTTCGTCTTGAAAATTCAAATTTGGTAGGCATTTTTGTACTTTTTTAAAGAAATTTTTTTTTTGTTAGAAGATTCATCTCTTTTGGTAAAAACTTTATTTTTTGTTCGTTCAGGATTGAAATATTTTTTTGAAAAATCGTCTTTTTTGATGAATTCAACTATTTCTGATTCTAAAAAGATCTATTTTTTAGTTGAAATACCAAGTATTACATTTTTCTTTAAAAATACATCTTTTTTTGTTGAAATATCGACTATTACATTTTTTGTTGAGAGTTCATCTTCTAAGTTTGAAAATTCAGCTACTTGGTTAAAAGTTAAACTACTTTGTTAACAAATAATTTGTTGGTAGAGGATTTACAATTCTAGTTGAAAATTATTCTCTTTGATTAAAAATGTAACTATTTTTTTTTAAATTCGTTTTTTTTGTTTGTTAAAAATAATTTTTTTTTTATTGAAAATTTAATGATTCCAGTTGAAGATTCATCATACAAGTTAAAAGCTCATCTCTTTGATCTCTATTCCAATTACATGCAGTTTCATTGTATAATTTGAAAATTTATGTCTTTTGTCGAAAATGTAACTTTTTATTAAAAATTCATATTTTCTGGTAGAAAATTTGACTATTTTGTTGAAAATTCGTCATTTTGGTTTAAAAATTCATCTCTTTTGTTAGAAATTTAATTTTTTCTTGTTAAAAATGCACCTGTTTGGATCTCTATAATTTTTAAAAAGTTCAGTTCACTGATTGAAATTTGTGAAAATTTTGATTGTTTTAAATCTACAAATTGGAAATTATCGATGATTTTTCAACCAAATAGTTGAATTTTCAGCAAACATAAAAATTAATTTTAGATAAAAAAAAGTTGCAAAAGAGATGAATAGCTTAACTTTAAGCCAAGAAAATGAATTTTTAATAATATTGTTCAACTTTTAACGAAGTAGTTGCATTTTATAAGAGAAGAATTCTCAATAAAAAATTTAATAGTTGAATTTTCACCCAAGAACTATCAACTTTCAGTCAAAAATGGATTTTAGCTAAATTTTCAGATAACAAAATTAATTTTCGACTAAAAAACAAACAAACTTTCAAAAAAGAGTTGAATCCTCGTCCAAAACAGATTAATTTTAAACAAAACTGTTGAATTCTTAACTAAACAATTCAAATTTTCTACCAAAAAGAA
>CAKNWT010328861.1:4731-16284 GCA_932066315.1 Andricus coriarius | reverse complement strand
TAAATTTCAATTTAATAAGTGAAATTTAAGAGAAATGAAAAATATGAAAAAATGCTTTGAATTCAGTAAATTTGAAATGAGTTTAGAAAAATTCTAGGAAATTTAAAAGAATTTGATGAAGTGCCGATTTCAAGATGAAGTAAACAAAAATTAAAAAGATATAAAAAAATACCTTGAATTTCGTAGAATTAATTGAATTTTGAAGAATTCACGAATTAAAAAAAAAATCCGGAAAATTCTACAGAATTCAAAAGAATTTATATGAATTCGGGGTGAATTGGAAATGAAATTACTTTAAATTCTACTCATTGAAAATTCCTTGGAATCTTGTAAGATATCCTAAAATCTTTCAAATTCTTTTAAATCTTTTATAATATCTTGAAATATTTGAAAATCTTTTTTAAATTATAAAAAATCCATAAATTCTTGTGCATAAATTCTTAGAAATCTATTGAAATATTACATTATCCCTTGAAATTATATGAAATCTGATATTACTTGAAATCCTGGAAAATTTATCAAAATACCTTGTGAGCTTTCGAAATTCCTCAAAATCCTTGAAATCCTCCGAAATCTTATAGAATCATTTCGGATTTTTCCAGATATTATAATAGAGGCCCTACAAAATCCTTCCTTTAAACTATTGAAATCTCTTAGAAATATCTTGGAGTCTTTTAAAATTCCTTAAATATGTATTTGAAATATTTTAAAATTACTTGAAAGTTGAAACTTTTTAAGCTTTCGAAAATGATATTTTTTTGAATACTCAAAAATATTTAAAATCCTCTGAAATCAATTACTGAAATAAATTGAAAATTCCTTGGATTCTTGAAAATTTTTTAATCTCTTTCAAATCAAATACAAAATTTTAAAACTGCCTCAAATATTTGAAATCTTTCGAAATTCCTTGCCTTGGTATCTTCTAAATTACTCTAGAATATTTAAAATCTTGGATTCTTTTTAAATACACTACAATATGCCCAATCCTTTAAAATTTCTTCAAATTATTGAAATAAAAAAAATTCCTTGGAATCTTCTGAAATTCTCTAAAATATTTTCCTAAATATTCAGTTGAAATCCCTTAAATCACTCGATATTTTTTAAATCCTCTGAAATCCAATTAAATTACTGAAATCAATTTAAATTCCTTAAAATCTGTTAAGATACCCTGAAACATTTCAAATCCTTCAAAATCCTTTGAAATTCATTGAAATTATTTAAATAAATACAAAATTCCTTCGAATCTTTAAAAATTCCCTAAAATCCTTCAAGTTCTTTGAAATCTTTAAAATCACTTGAAACTTTTCAAAGCTTTCGAAAATGACTCAGAATCTATTAAAATAATCTGATATCAGTTAAATTACTGAAACCAATTGAAAATTTAAGAATCTTTTAAAATACTCTAAAAGTTTTCAAACCCTTAATTTTTTTTATAATTCCTAAAAATGTTGTAAAACTTTCGATAATGCCGTGAAATTTTTTAAATACTCTAAGATATTTCAAATTTTCTGAAATTAATTAAATTACTGAAATCAACTGAAAATTCCTTGGAATATTTTGAAATACTTTTAAAGTTTTCAAATTCTCAAATAAATTTGTAAGCTCCTTTAAATTATGTAAATCTTTTGAAAATACCTTTAATTTCCTTGAAATGATCTAAGACTCTCCTAATCCTTTAAAATCCTTTGAAATTGTTGAAACAAATACATACAAAATTCTCTAAAATATCTTCAGTTCTTCAAAATCACTTTAAACTTTTTAGAACTCTTGAAAATTCCTTACCATGTTTTAAAATTTCTTAAAGATTTATTTTTAATATTTTAAAATCACTCGAAACTTTCTTGAAATCTGTTAAAATCTGCTAAAATATTTCAAACCCTCTAAAATCTTTTGACATTCATTGAAATTATTGACACTTCTTTCAAATGCCCTAAAATATGCCCTGTCCTTTAAAATTATTTCAAGTTATTAAAATAGACAGCAAATTTCTTGGAATCTTCTGAAATTCTTTCAAATATTTTCCTACCATATATATCAATTTGAAATCTTTTAAAATCAATTGGAAAATTGTAAAACCTCTCAAATCCTAAGAAATTAGTAAAATCAATTAACAAATGTAGATCCTCGGTCAACATGTAGATGGCTTGGTCAGATATGGCGAGTTTCGTATGCATCAGCAGTCTTTTTTACAGAATCATCAAAAAATAAAGAAAGGATCAAGGTGAAAAAATCGGCTTCTCCTGAAGAAGAAGATGCAAGAAGAATAGCTTTACATGCCACACCTAGATTCTCAACGTCTCAGTCTCAGGCTCCGCCTCAATCGCCTACTTCAAAACAGAATGAAGCTCTTGATTTGCAAGAAACAAAACCTAAGAGAAGAAGAAATAAAAATCCGTTGTCCCACTATCCTCATGTATCACCTGATAAGCAGCAAACGCAGAAGTTTATGGAAGAACGTTTTAACCCGGAGCTTCCACTTCCACCAAAACATTTCCAGGATAATGAAAAACTCACTCATCGAAAAATTGACAGAGAATATTCAGAATTAGTATTTTTTAATAATCGTTACCCTAGTGATCTTTCCAGCTCTCAAATTTCTGGAGGTCCTTCAGGAGGTTCTGATCTTTGGTTGAGCAAATTAAAAACTTACCGGAAGCAGGAGCATCACGCACTCGCCAAAAATATGGGCGTCTCTAATCCTCGTTATCAAAGTCATTATCCTGATAGTCGTCCTAATCCTCACTTTTCTGGGGCTCATTCAGAAGGGTCTGAACCTTGGTTGAGCCTACAACAACCAAATAATTTTCTGGGTCAGCAACATCACACACTTGACAACAATATGGGCTTTAATAATCCTCACCCTCGAAGTCATTATCCCGATAGTCGTCCCGATCTTGACTTTCCTGGGGCTCATTCAGGAGGTTCTGAACCTTGGTTGAGCCTAAAACAACCAAATACTTTCCCGGATCAGCAACATCACATACTCGACAACAATATGGGCTTCAATAATCCTCACCATGAAATTCATTATCCCGATAGTGGTCCTAATCCTAACTTTCCCGAGGCTCATTCAGGAGGTTCTGAACCTTGGTTAAGCCTACAACAACCACATACTTTCCCGGATCAGCAACATCACACATTGGACAACAATATGGGCGTCAATAATCCTCCCCATCAAAGTAATTATCCTGATGGTCGTCCTAATCCTCACTCTCCTGGGGGTCAGTCAGGAGATTATGGATCTGGCTAACCAGATTTATACTCAAAAAGAAAAACAATAATGTTACGCGCAAGCCCTTTCACGTTACGCGCGATGCTTTTGGAAACAGCCTTATCCAATTCAAACATGAATATTTTCTTCTTACGTTTTTTATTAAATTTTTTTTTAATACATGCATTATTCACTTGCAATATTGTATTCATGGCGTTTTCTTTTCTAACTACTGTGTTTATTATAATAAAGTTATGAAATGTTTTTTTTTACTCTCTTGAATCTTCTTATTAATCTAAATGCTCACATGCGTTTGAAATGTCGTAAGTTTTTTAAGTTGACGGTGAATTATCGTTTTAAAATTCTGAAAAACTTCTCTTTGTGTTTCTATTGTCTGAAAAATCAGTCAGCTACAGAATGTCAAATCGGAAATTGTAAAATTTCGGCAAGCGTTATTACACATTACTACACTTTATGAAGCCGCAAGGCGAAGCTAAGAACTTTCAAATATCATCTTAACTTTTCTTACATCAACGTCATCTTTTTAATTACTGACAAATGCGATGGTAGAAACATTCGACATTAAAAAAAATCAACTAAAAGTCGGGGTTTCCTTGATACTTGTGCTACTGCAAACATCGTAACGGTCAGTTTTCTGAAAAAATTCAACTTGCTCCATCTAAATGTCGTTTTTCTGTTGGTGCCCTTGATCATCTTACAACATCAGTAAATGGCATGGTTTGTATTACATTTAAATCAACTTAAAATTAATATAAACGCACACTTAATGTCTTGATGCTTTTAATATCGCAGATTTAGTCAATTATTTCTTTATCAAATGGTTATTAAAGAATCCAGTACTACTACGAAATTAAGAATAGTATTTATTGAATCATCAAAAAAGCACGTCGGGAATTTCTATAAACGAAAAACCTTTTTGCCATTAATACGTTCGAGATTTCACGCGTATGTAGTCATTGCGGATATAGAGAAAATGTATCGGCAAGTTTTTATTCGCGAGAAAGACCGTAAATATCAGAAAATTCTTTAGCAAGAAAACAATCAGCTAAACGAATATTATTTGAATAAGGTAACGTTTAGTTCACATCATTTGGCTGATGTGGAGGATCATGCTTTTTCTCTAACGACAGAGTTGGTAAAAAAATGTGTACGTCGATAATTTGTTAACTGGCGCTTCTACGCGGCAAGAGGCACGAGAAATTCACGAACAGATGACTCAGCTTTCGAGTGGAGCTTGCCTCAACCTTCGGCAATGGGTTTTTAACGAACATAACATATTTGAATGAGGAAAGTCTTGATAAATGATTGTAAGCTAAACAAGAACTACGACTTTGAAACTGCGAATGCATATCGGAAGGCTAGAAAGGAATCTTTTATACATATCTTCAAAAACCCTGATTTAATAAACAGATCACCAAAATAGTTAGTAATACATTCAGAAAGCGCGAAACTATTTGATCCCGTAGGTCTTTTCGGTCTGGTAATTTTGCACGCTAAATTAATCATTCAAGAACTTTGCGAAGCAAAGCTTACATGGAAAGAGTCTGTACCTTCATCCATGCATTATAATTGAGTAAACTTTTGCGATCAATTAGAATCAGTAAATGATATTTTGTTCTCGAGAAACGCTCTCATAAGAAACGAAGACTGGCCGAATATATGATGGACAATTTCCTTAACGCTCGCGTAATTGAAACTAGATCTTTCAATCGAGTGGACATGGACTATTGTGGTCCCTTCTATATTGAATAACGTAAATATAGAAATCAAAAGAAACTGAACGTATGCGTGGCTGTCTTCGTATGCTTGACTATTAAGCTACTAATTTTCAAGGTGCAAGAAACGATATCGAGTAGTACGATCTTCTCAAATCGAAAGAATTCAAAGACGACATTTTTAATTTTGCTAACAACAATATTGATTTTCATTCTATTCCAGCTTCCTCTTTTCATTTCGATGGACTGTGGCTGGTGTAAAAGCTTATAAACATTTCAAATTAGTGGCTTCAAACGCACTTCTGACATTCGAAGAATTCAATACGCTTTCTGTCCAAATAGTATCGATTTGGAATTCTAGGCCAATGACTCCTATTTTATCAGATGTTAACGATATTTCTTCTCTGACGACAGGCTACTTTTCAATCGGTGATTCATTGACTACTTTACCTGAACCTGATTTCCAGCCTTTACCTTCGAATCGATTATCTCAATGGCAACCAGTTTCTAAAATTCGACAAGATTTTTGGAAAAGATGGAGCATCGAATATCTAAGCGAAATGACTATTCGTCAGAAATAGAATGCTAATACTGTCAATCCGAAAAAGGCATGCTTGTAATTGGAAAGAACGATAATTTTCCATATATGCAATGGTCTTTAGCTTCAAGTCTCCAGTTGCATCCTGGACACGATGGTATTGTCAGAAGTGTAACTTTAATGACTGCTGATAATCTTCTGAAAAGACACGTAAAAAATTGGTATCCTATACCTATCGACGACCAAGCTGATGAAACATGAATGTTGATCCGTTACTCTCTTAACGGGGGGAGTATATATAATCGAAGTAATTTTAGTTTAAATCATTTTGATTTTGCGAACAGCCTGCACGTGTCAAGTATAATCTACTATAGTACATATAAACCATATTTTTTTTACTCTCAATATATATTCCTTCTTTCTTTTCGTTACAGTATATAGGCGATAATATTGGTTTATATCAGCCCTACTTTAGGACGAAGTATGAGGTCTGAGAGCGCAGAGTGAGTTAGTCTGGAAATAAATTCCATTATTAAAGATTGTATTCTTGTTCGTCTACATTGTCTTTGAATAGTGCTAGAATGTTGCGGTTTTTTCTAATATATTCAACGTTTTATCTATTTTTTATTTAGAGCAAGGTAATCATCATCGCAATTTACCAAGGTTGCGTATATAAAGCCGGTGTCGGTAAAAAAAATTTGGACCGATAAAAAAACATATTTTAAGGATAAATCCCAGACTGCCGGCAAAAACATTTAAACATTAATTTTCCTCACATATGTTTAATGCTACTGTCTCATCCTCTATATCGGCCACCCTACTAATTGAGTTTCCAGTCCCTTTTCTTAAAAACTCAACTATTTTGTTGCAAATGAAATTTTTTATATGATAATTCATTTTTTTTTTTGAAAATGTATCTAATTAGTTAAAAATTCTTTTTTTTTCGTGTTTTTTTCATACGTCCTTATCATGATTAAATATCAATGAGATCCCTTAATAATTTGTTCAAATATGCTCTAGTCGAAGAAGATATTAGTTACACATGATGTCACATGAATCACGTGAAGGTAATCTAAAAGAGCCCGGCAGCACATCTCTTGACAGATAAGCTCTGAGTTGGAAATTAATAATTTAAGATAAATATTAAGTCCACACAGAAAAAAAAATATAAGCTGTCAATTGATAACAGCAGGCTACTTCTCTCATTATTCAAACATAACTAAAATAAAGAATTATATTTTCATATGAGACAGCATCACACTTTAATACATGAATACTCCGTTTTATTAAATTCATGACAATGTTGTTTTTTTAAGTTTAGAAACCATTATTGTCAAATTTGAGACGATCGCAATAAATACGTTTTTAAATCCAGCTCATTAATGCAGCAATTCAGATTGCTCGCTCAAAGAAACATTTTAATGAAACATCAACTTCGCGCATTTTTAGAATTCTTTATCAAGGCTTTTTCTTCTTGGTCCCATAATGCCTTCACACTGAATTGCTTTTCATAATAAAAATAAAAATTTAGTAAGACAGACAAATTTTCTGTGTGTGCAATAATCAAAGCTTTCACATTGACCATCTATGTGCGTGGAAGTGTTTACACACCGACAAATTTGGTCAAATTTGACACTTTTCCGAACATCAAAGATTTAATTTCAAGCTTTCTTTGACTAAATAAAATTGATGATGATATCGCTTTCTTCAGATAGGATATGTGTTTGCTACACAAATAGTTATTTCAATGAGGCATTGGCCCTCAAACTATTGCGCAGTTATGAAACATTCGAAACCTAAGTATTATATCGTTATCTTGGATGATTCAGGAAAATTTCAAGTAAAATAAACAAAACGTGAAGTGTATATTCTCCCTACCTATTCTCCCCTCCGCTACCTACACATGTGCGTCTAACTACTAGTATATAATTAGCAAGCGGATTTCTGAAAACCCATAAGTTTCCTCGTGTGAAATCCTTAAAGAGTCAGTTCAATTTTCGTAGGAAGAAAATGGTGCAATTTTTTGGTCCTCTTATCCTTATCTTCTTGGTGTTCTTTTCTGAAATTGGTAAGCATTATAATAATAATCCGCAGGGTGGACCACTGCAATATCCCTTGTGCACTTTCGAAATATTCCCATATTTTCCCGGGTAAAAATATTTGGTCTTGATGTTGTCTTGAATGCCTTCAATATGTCTTGCAGACCATGTTGTCTGGTTCCGTCTCACCAGCTAGATAGTCGAGATATACAGACTTCTCTTCCATTTTTGGCAGTTGCTGTGTCAAGACAAGACCAGATAGGTTGGGACCAAACAGTTGACTTCTGCTAAGGATTAAAATTTTACAACCGATAAAACTTGTAATTTTGTAATAACTGATTTTTAAAGTATCTTGTGTTGTTTTTCAAATTACATAATCTTGTCTCAAGACATACATTTTTGTCTTTAACTCAAAAATATTCGTCTGAAGACATCACAAATAGTCTGGTTCCTTCTCACCAGCTAGACATACTTAATAACTTGAAATTGTCTTGGATTAGTCTTCACCCAAGACAAAATCAAGACCAATTATTTCCAAGTATTACGAAATGTTTCTCGACGGAATCTGCGTCATCAGTCAGAGAGTGGTAGAACCCCTGTAATTATAATTTTCTTAATATTTAACAAATGTCGATCCTCGGTCACCATGTAGATCACTGGATCAGATTTCATGAATTTTGTATATATCAGCAGTGTTTTTTACAGAATCATCGAAAAATATGGAAAGAATCAAGATGAAAAAACCAGCTTCTTCCGAAGAAGAAGATGCAAGAAGAATAGCTTTACATGCCACACCTAGATTCTCAATGACGCAGTTTCAGCCTCAATCTTCTACTTCAACACAGAATGAAGCTCTTGATTTGCAAGAAACAAAACCTAAGAGTAAAAAAAATAAAAATCCGTTGCCCCAATATTCTCATGTACCACCTGAAGTGCAGCAAATGCACAAGTTTGTAAAAGAACGTTTTAAACCGGAGCTTCAACTTCCACCAAAATATTTCCAGGATAATCAAAAACTCACTCGTCAAAAAATTGACAGAGAATATTCAGAATTAATATGTTATAATAATCGTTATCCTAGTGAGCTTTCTGTCTTTCTTTGTAACGGTCATTCAGAATATTATGATTCTTGGTTGAGTCATTTAAAAACTTTGTACGAACAGCAACAACACACACTTGACAAAAATATGGGCGACAATAATCCTCACCATCAAAGTCACTATCCCGATATTCGTCCTGTTCCTCACATTCCTGGGGGTCCTTCAGGAGGTGGTACTGATCCTCACTTTCCTGGGGGTCATTCAGGAGATTCTGAACCTTCATTTGATCAACATCAACATACTCCCCAGAATCAGCAACCACCCACATCTGACGAATTTATAGGAGACTATGGTCCGTACCTTCATCCTCAATTTCCTGGTAGTGTACCTAATCCTTACTTTTATGGAAGCCATTCAGGAGGTAATGGAGGATCTGGGAAACCACACTGATAATTTAAAAAATAATAATGAAACGCGTAAGCGTTTAAGTGTTACACTGGATGTTATTGGAAATAGCCTTCTATGATTCAATCATGATTATTTTCAAATTATGTTTTTTATGCAACATTTTCTTAAATAAATACATTATTCACTGGCAATATTGCATTCATGGCGTTTTATTGTCTTAACAACTGCGTTCACTATGATAGAGCTGATAGAACTTGGTTCTGAAAATCAGTGCCATGAAGTTTGTGATGTAGTGAAATATGAAAATTTTTATATTGATTACGTTTTAATACCTTCTAAGCACTGGTTGGAGACATACCGGAATCATTGCTTAGTTGTCGAGTACTAACATGGAGGTCATGAGCGGCTGCGGCTAATATCGCGATTTCATTATTAACTCTAGTAATTATTTTTGGACGATTCCATTTTTTCGCTTGTACACTTCCGTCAGTATTGAATTTGTTGATGACCCGATAAGAAGAAGGGCGTCACCGTACACTGCCTGGAAAACGTCGAGCATAAGGAGTGACAATATTCTCGATATTCATGCTACCTTCTCCATAAATGAGAATCATTTCAATTATCTCTTGTACAGATGAAGCCTTTATAGTAAAAGTAATGAGGACAAGTATTCAGGGAATACAAGGACATCAAATCAAACCCAAACGAACCAAAACAAATGTAACTAAGATACCAAATCCAACCCAAACGAACGTGAGCAACACAACGAACCGAAAAAAACCAACCCAAAGAAATCGACCATTTGTCTTTTTTATCTTTTGTTTGTAAGCGCATTCCTTGATTATCTGCAATAAAAAATATAGGTTCTCAATTGAAATTTTAAAGTTTCTCCCCTCTTGATCCCAGGGGGTGGGGTGTAAGGAAAATTTTTGTAGGGTCTCTTTACAGGTATATTTTACAGGCTGTGTGAGTTGATAAATTTATGTATTAAGATGCGGGATGTTCTAGATAACTGTAGGAAGAAACACTGGGGATGTTTGGTAGAATGATAGTATAATCTTCTTGGTTGTTAACGAAAATAAAAAAGCGTATCCAAGAAAGTTGACTATCTTAAATTATGAAGAAAGCGAGGACAAATTTGAAGTGGAAGAAGAGGAGAAAATGGAAAACCCTTTCTAAGGTTATAAGAAATTGTTATATTGGCAATTGCGAAAACACAACCAATTGTATTGTAAAATTGATCATCTCCAGTTGTAGATTCAACTAATTTGTTAAAAATTAGTATTTTTGGTTGAATCAAACTATTTTCTGTTTGATTTAAAATCATTCTTGATAAAATATTAACTGTTATGTTAACAAATGCTCTAGTAAGGTATGTAATTATAATAAAGTCATCTGGGAAGCTGGAGACAGCTCTAATTACAGATAACGTTGTATAACACAGTTTTCAATGCTTTAGGTTTTTAAAATAATTACGGAATAAATTATCTTTCGTAATGTTCTTTCAAATCCGAATTTCTTTCATTCCAGCAAAACAATCTAATCTTATCACTTATTTATTGACACACACGTATCAAATAAGAATAATCATTTGTAAGCAATAAGATATTCACAATGCTAACCACTGTGTTCTTATGATAGCCCAATACTAGCCTAATATTAAATTTTCAAATCAGTATATGAACAAAATATGCTCGGATTTTCCCCGAATTTTATATTTTGAATCTTATCACTAGTTGTCATTCTTGGTAGCTTACATGTTTATTCCCCTTGACAATGTATTAATGTATTTCAATCAATGTGAATTTGGGCGAGATGCCCATTATTCAAACTGAATTATCATTTATCTAAGAATGAGACAATATTGACTAAATCATCTGCTGAAGCGATTATTCTTTTATCGTGAATAACAGATGTTCCGTTAAAATGTGTATGAATAATAGCTACAGTATACAATCATCTCTAATTAGGATGAAAAGAAGATTGACAAAAGATAAAATAAATGTTTTATTACACTATTATAATAAACAAAGTTAATACAAAATAAGATACCATTATTATAATATTGATAGTGAATAATGTATGTATTTCAAAAAAAATATTACATGAGAAACATCATTTGAAACAATACATGTTTGAATCAAAAGGCTGTTTACAAAAGCGTTCACAACAGCGTCTTATGAAACGAAGACGGACCAAGGTGTCGTTATGAAGTTACGTATACAGACATATACTAAAATAGGTTCCTGGGTTTTTAAGCCCAAAACAAGCCCTCTTTTTCAAAGCCTTAGTTTCGAGAGCCAGATCCAGAACTTGTAAAAGAATCCGTATAAAATTCACGATAACGAGCATCGTCAGGGACGCCATAATGCTTATGAAAGATTTGGAGAGCATCATAGCCTTGCTGTAGTCGCTCAGGAGTGATTTCTTTGTGGTCCTCAAAAGCTCTTAGTGGAGAATGAGGACCCAGCTCGGTAATAGGTGTTGCAACAAAAATTTTAGATTTCGTAACGTCAGGTGGATAACAGTAAGGTTTTCTGTTCAAATCTGCACATTTTTTTTTGGATCTTTTTCCTTTTGC
>CAKNWT010328856.1:0-10437 GCA_932066315.1 Andricus coriarius | reverse complement strand
ATACAAAATGTAAAATAAATATTCCAGTGCATATTGTATATTCTAATTGAAAATAAACAACTTATTTATGATCAATTTATTAATGTATTGTTAGAGATTTTGGAGTGCTATTCTTTATTTTTAATGTTACTTTTTAGGATTAAAACGAAAACCATGCATCTTAGAAAAAAATTGTGTAAAGGAAATTTGTAGATTTTTTTGAAAAAAAAACATTCTTCTTAGCAAGATTTTATTATACTCACCATGCACAGTTTGACTGTAAAATAGAATTAAAAATTTTTTATTCACATTTTTTATGACGTGTGTTAGTCTAACGTCTTTATCCTGCATTTCAATGCCTCAGATACCAGATTTTCGTGAGAAACAAAAATCTTTATCACGAAAACAAATCCACATGAGAATTGCAGGAGGACATACATTACAAAATGAATAAAAAAAACTATTCTATAATTATAAAAAGCCTTACGCAAGAAACTGAAAGTTATATTCCCCTAATCTACACCATCAGATTCATTTTAACAACGACGTCATTTTCCAATTATGGTCATATCGCGATTTTCAAATACTAATTGGTTATTTTATGTCACAGATATTTACTGTTACATCTGGAATTTCGCATCCCTACTAACCGAAGCGTACCTGCGAATCTTTAGTCGATTTGTATACGAAGTTTCGTAAACGACGAACCACATACGCTTTGCATTTCAGGATGACGAAACGAACGAAACAAAGAGTGTGCACGAAATTTTGTTGCTAAAAACCGGCGCACTCATGTTCGAAAACCATCGTTATAATTGTAAAAGTGTATGGTGATGAGCATATAAGTGATACTGAAGTTAAAGAGTGGTTCACGCGATTTAAAAGTGGCTGTACTGCAGTCGAAAATAACCCTCGTACTCGCAGGCCCGCGATGGTCTCAAAACCTTAAAATGTGGTACGAGTGCGAGTATTAATTAATCGAAATCTTCGCTTAACAATAAGAGGAATAGAGGAAACAGAGACAAAGTCTCGATCTTTCCAATGGAAAACACCTGGGTCTTTCACCACGATAACGCATCTACCCATTCATCCCAGCTTATTCAGCAATTTTTGGTGAAACACGGCCTGACACAACATCGGAAGCCCCCATATAATCCATCAGGCTCCCTGTGATTTGTGGCCGTTTCCACTTCGTACATACATTTACCACTACAACTAGAACTTCATCTGGGAATACTTACCCATTTGGTACTTAGAAAGGAATATAGTGAATTGGAACCACTGCGTCTGTTTCCAAATATGGACATTAGGGTGGTCCAAAAATGCATTGAAAATTTATTTTTTCACTTTAGAGGGCAAGTCATCCTCCCAAAGTCTCCATTTCTGGAGAAAGAAAATCCGTAATTTTTTTTCTAAATTCAAATACTAACGCGTTCAGGGTTTGATCGAAACATGCCAAGTTTTTTAAGGATTGGAGAGGAGTGTCTGCGAAATAAAACCATACTAATAACTTTTAGTTTTAACTCACCCTACGCCCCCCACCCCCTAATGTAGCATTTTCACTTTTGGGTCGTATTTGGAACGCTGTGAGGGAGGGGGATGACTTGCCCTGTAGCTCGAAAAGAGTTTTTTGGATCACCCTAATGGACATCCTAAAATCCTCAATGTCAATTCGATATTTAAACTTTACTCACTCTCTCACACGACCGATAATAGACGCTTATTGGAATCTGCAGGGGGCTGACGTGCATATATACATATTACAACACCACAGATCAACCATCAGAAAACACCTTAACCAGGTATCATCTTCTTCTCTTCTTCAAGTACTTTGTACCTGACTCTATAGACCCGTCAGAAATACCTATTCGCCGCTAATTAGTCGAAAATCGGTGCGGAAGTTTAAACTCGAAACCTTCCCCAGATATATTAGGCTCAGCAATTTAAAAAACGAACAAGACATAACAATTGACCTGACAAGCCCAGCGTACTACCCTACATTCTCGTCTACACCAATTCGTCGTACAGCTGAGCCGGTTAAACTCTTTTCCTATTTGAAATAAGTAAGTATAGCTAATTTATTGAAAGCTCTTTAAAATCTCCTTTCTTTTCATATACTTCTTTGCTAAATATTCATCACTGTACAAGATAGATTAAACCACGAAGTAGTATAAGGAGATCCAACTCTATGGGCCATTTCAGAAAATTTTACCCCCACTTTTCCGTGCCCACATCCTATAGCACTTCGGATTACGTGTTCTAGCGCCTCTTACGGAAACCGTTATAACATAGGTTTTAGAGTTGTGTTTCAACAGTTTCAAATTTTGTCCTGAGAGGCGCTACAATACGTAATCTGGTATGCTGTGGATATGCTATAGGAAGTGGGCACGGAAAAATGGGGGGTATCCTTATATTAGAGTTGGATCTCCTTATACTACTTCGTGGACTAAACGAAGTAAGGAGATCATTCAAAGTCTGTCAAAACTAAAAGAGTGTTCAGAGATGCAGTGCTAATTCTTCTAAATTCAAATCAGCCGAATTATTTTCAAACTTTAACTTCTACTCTAAATAAATAATCATATTTATTATAAATCCCAAACTCGTTGTGTGCATATTTATTGATGTATTTGGTAGTTATTCTAATCCCAGTTTTCTAGTCTTCTAATCAGATTCTAAGAACAAGAAACAACTTTTAATGAAATAAAAATAAGGTAAGTTATATCTCTTGGGATGTAACATACCCTAAAAAAATTGTTTCTCACACGATTGGCACACTTCACTTTAAAATGTTCACTATTCGCGGGACCAAATTATTTAAATAACAAAAATGATTTAATAAATCTTCAATTTTTTTCTTCCACTAATGTGTTTCATAAAAACTTAATTGCAGTTATCTTAGGTAATATTTTGACTATAAGAGATATGAATATTTGGTTTACTATTTATTGTCGCTGATGGTGCTGAACAGCTGAATAAGTTAAGAATCAAAACTTATGGAAATATAAAAAAATAGAGAAAATATTTTTTTTCAGAAACTTTAAAAAATAACATTTAGTATATTTTAAATAAGTTTTTTTTTAAATTTTACCTTTTGTTTCAGTTTACTTTTTCTATTTATTCGTTTCTCTGACTTATATATTGCTCTAGTATCGTCTTTCTTCTTCAATAAACTTTTATACTTCATATCTATAGTGATATCTTTATTTCTTTTACTTTCCAAACACTTCTCATTGCTATTTTTCACTTTATCGCTTTTTCTTGACAACTTTTTCTTTATTCCGAATTGCATTAAATTTCCGGAATTCTTAATATTTTCAATTTTTATAGACTGCTTGGTAACAGCAATAAAATATATTTTGTTGGCACAAATTATTAAGATAGAAAACCTCATTTAATATTATTTATTAAACGCTATCTCTGATTAATGTAAGATTTTACTTAAAGGTAAAGATTTTCGAAGATGTATAAACATAAATCTGTCTTGCTTCGTAGTGCAAGAAGTACCGATTTTCAAAAGTTCGATTTTCCTAAATGTAAGATAAGAGTTCAAATATTTAAAATTTGTACCAAAATGTGAATTGTGATTAATAGATAATTTTAATAAAAGAAGGCGATTGTGTAAGATCTTCAGCTTTATTCAAGCAATTAGAAGCGGATTGCGATTCACCGAAAACGTTTGCTTACTTTTCATTGAATTTTAATTAACGGCAGATCATTGTATTCCGTAATTTATTCCTAACATATATTTCGTTTTAATTATATTTAATATTATTCAGGATATTGTAATTAAATTTTAATTTGTAAATTTAATATATAAGAAGAACTTCACTAATTCCTCAATAACATTTTTTCAATAAAAGCGTTGCAGATAGAAGAGAATCGATCAGGGAATATAACATGAAAATTTCAACTTTTGTCTTCAGTGCCATCCATAAATCACGTAATCAGTTTTGCGGACCGTTATGTTATTGATGATCCCCCCACCGTCACTAACCATTATCACGTGACTTTTTCTTAAAATATCCAAAATTTACTTAACATCACAGAAGACATTAAAATGGATTTTTCAAATATATTTAATGTGAATTCTATATTTAGAATAAGACCTTTTCCTCCCTTCTTACATAAGATTTGATATTTCTCACTGAATATATCAAAAATATATAAATTATTTTCACTATAAATGAGATTTCAAAAAAACATGAGGGAAAGCAAATGATATGAAAGATTCTCAATTATTTAAAAGGATTTCAAGAGATTTTTGATGTATTTCAAGGAATTATTAAGCACTAAAAGTATTTCAAAGAAAGGGATTATAAAAGGTTTTAGGGCATTTTAAATGATTTCAAAAGATTTCTTCTGGTTTTACAATTTTTTTAGTCTCTTTTCGAAGTCCGTTAAAAATGTGCTAAAAATCATCGAAAACGACATAATAATAGCGGTTGTTTTGTAAATATATAAAATCAACTTACTCTGAAACATTTTCTTTTGTCTGAAAAACAAAAATTCACGTTTTTTGCCAAGCGTACATACCAGATAAGAAAAAAGTCGAAGAAGCAACATTGTTTCTCTACAAAAGGGATAGCAAAATGTCTTTTCATACTTCTATTTCGCATTGTTTTTGATATTTTTTTTGGAAAATATGACATTTATTTTATTGAAATTTTTTGTCCAACAATAAAATTGTATGGTGTAACAACAAATAAAGAAGAACACAATTTAGTATTCTCGACAACTTTTACATCCAACTTTTTCCTTTGAAGTGAATAAATAAATTATTTAAATTAAAAACAATTCTTTATTATCATCAAACAAAATCTTAAACATGTTTCAAGTAAACCTATCCTGTAATTGACTAATTTCCGATTTAAAGTGAGATTTTATTAATTTTTATATATTTTCCTCTGAATGAACCAAATCTCTTGATGTTTATAAGCACATTTTCTCTGATGTTCACTTTGATGTCATTTGGCACATAAGAAGATTAATTATTTGGGAATTGCATTTCTTTTAATATTAAAAAAAAAATTAATAATTGAAAACATAATTAAAAACATAACCTGGTCGGGGAAAAGGATTGAAAAATAGAATTTAAAATATTAAAAAATTCATTGCAATTTTTATAATAAATATTATTCCTTGAAAAAAGCTACCTCTGTTCCCGTTATTTAAACAGATCGTGGCTAGTCTAGCTTTTTAGGAGGAATTTGAAATCTAGTCATAAAATATAATTAGCAAATGTGACGCTTCTGATCAATTAGAGTTTGAGCGTGAGGGAATGGAAAATTTTCATCTTTGTCAACAGTGTATATAGTAGTAGGTACATTCTAAATTTTGTTATCTTCTTTCACGTTCGATCTGCGTGGAGCATTATAAATGTTTCATTGAAACGAGTCTTATGGCCCGTATTCTAATAATACAATATTTCGCAGTATTTTTTCTTCTATGGAATAAGATTTTTATCTAGATTTTTTTTCTATTATTCTAACTATGCTCGGTGAAAGAAATTTTCTAACAAAATTATGATTCTGAGTTGCTACATTGAATTTTCGAAAACCAGCATAATTCAGATCTGAAAGAAGGAATTTTCCCAAAGATTCACAATAAATTTGTCTTTAAAAAGGATAATTTTCTAACAATAATTCTACTGCAGATCTGAAACAGGGAATGTTCCAAAACAATTATTCTTCTGACTTGAAGCAGGACATTTTCGAGAAAAATTATAATTCTGAGTTGGAACAGGGAATTTTTGAAAAAAATGTAATTGAATTCTAAAGTAAGGAATTTTCAGAAAAAAATCCAATTTTTACTAACAACGGGGAATTTCCTAACAAAAATCGTGATTTTGGCTTAGAGTAAGGGATTTTCTAAGAACATTTATAATTCATATCTGAAACAAGGAGTTTTTTTAAAGACTTATAATTTTAACTTGGGACAGGGGATTTTCGAAAAAAAATTGTAATGTGAGTTGTAAGAAAAAATCTTTCAAGATAATAATAATTTGAAGTTAAAAAGTGGAATTTTTGAAGAAAATTCTGATTCTTGTGGAAAACAATGAATTTGTGAATAAAAAATTATATTTCAGATCAAAATATGGAATCTTCTAAAAGATCTACCATTCTGAGGAAGAACGGGGAATTTTCTCAAAGACTTATAATTCTGATTTGGAATAGGGAATTTTTAAAAAATAATTAAAATTCAGATCACAAACAAGAAATTTTTCTAAAGAATCACATAAATGAAATTTTAACTAAGAACAGGGAATTTTGAAGAAAAAAAAAACATAATTCAAATTTGAAGCAAGGAATTTTTCTAAAGCATTGAAATAATGTTGGTTTCAGAACGCGTGATTTTAAAAAGGAATTCTGATTCTGATTTGGAAAAACACATTTTCGAACAAATATTATAATTTAGATCTCAAACAAGGAATTTTCGAAAAGAATTATAATTCTGAATTGCAAGAAATAAGGAATTTTTCGAAAGAATTACTATGAATCTGACTTGGAAGAGGAAATTTTCGAGAAGAAATATAATTCTGACATAAAATGGGATTTTTTTTAAATTATAATTTTGAGTGGAAACAAGAAATTTTTTTAAAGGTTAACAATTTGAACTTGGAACATGTAATTTTTTTAAAGAAACCCCGATCCAACTCGAAAAGAATAATTTTCGATGATGTTTAATTTATTATACGATACCTCTGATTAAAGTAAGATTTTATTTGAATTTGAAGTTTATCGTAGATGCATAAACATAAATCTGCACTGTTCCGTATCCTAAGAGGCATAGTTCAAGTAATCTTGAAGATTTTTGAAAGTTTTATTTTCCTGAATTTAAAATAAGAGTTTAAGTATTCATAAAAAAGTTTTATTTTCTAAAATACTTTTCGTTTCTCGCATATTTCTCATATTTTATATATATAAGTTCCGATTTCATACAAAAATCTTAATAGCGATAAATATATATGTTTCATAAAAGTAGACGATTGTGTAAGATTTTCAGTTTTATTCAAACAATTAGAAGCTGATTGCGATACCTGTAAAAGGACAGCGTCACCTCCAGAAAGGTTTTTCTTCAAGTTATTTTTCCTCAAAATGATGTCATTGAATTATCCACACACCCAACCTATTTTACCTTGCTTTATTCTCGCCTCGTGTCTAGATTCGCTGAAAATATTTGTTTAATTTTCAACGAATTTTAATTAACAGCAGACCATTTTATTCTGTAATTTATTCTTAAGATTTTATTCGCCGCACACATTTTTACGTAATATGGCTGAGGAAATTTCAATCAAATTGAATGAAATTATATAAAATTAAGTTTTAAATTGTAAAATGAATATTTAAGGAGGACTTCACTACTTCCTAAATAAAGAAAATGCCGATGAAAACGTTGCAGATAGAAAAGAATCGATCAGGGAATAAAAAATTTCATGGTTGATTAAAACTAAATGAAAATTTTTACTTTCGTCTTACTACGAAGAAATAACGTTGAATACGCTTAGAGGCTTTAAAATTGAAAATTACTTCCACAAAAACGTGGGGAAAACAAAATTTCTAATTTTTCATGAAATACATTTTATTTTAGGAATAAAGATATAACAAAAAAAAATTTAAATGTTTAAAATGTAATTACAATTCCTAAAATCTTTTTTCCTCTTAATTAATTGAAAAAGAAAATTGAATAATTTCCTAATTTTTGAATGTTGAAATATTAATGTTTTAATTAAATTTGAGACTCCAATTGAAATATGAAATTATTCATTTCTTAATCATTGAATCTAGACCATTTTTAACAAAACTGTTTTAAACAATTAAAGCTTGCAATTTGAAAAAAAAAAATCGTACTGAGAATTCCTGCAGTTGAACATTTTTCAATTTTAAACGGACTTTTGGGTGGAGGTGCTGGTAGCCAGCTAAAAATAACCTGAAAATAACTTACGCACTTAAACTAAACATGAGCATATCTGAATTTCGGGCTATTTTTGGCTTCCCCAAAACTCTCCAAAATTATTATATAAAATTATCGCTGACCATTAAAAAAACCTCAAAGAACAAAATATGGGATAATTACGAGAAAACACCGTAGGCCTGAGCTAGTTTTGAGCTCACTAAAATTAACAAATTAAATTGTCCGAAAACAACCCATAACACCGACAACTGCCCTTAATTACAAAGATAGATATTAAACACAACAAAACAAAAAAATATAAATCAAAAGTCAATGATTTTGCGAGGATCACAAAACACTGCCGAAAAATCTCCAAATTAAAGAAATCATACTATAGTCACCTTCGCAAAACTCTAAACCATACTCACAAACCCACAGCAATAACTAAAAAACAAAAACTCTTTTTCATATCCTCATTTCCACAGTGACTAAAACCGTGAAAAAAAATAAAAATAAAAAATAATGACATTAGACAATTTTTCAAGACTCTAGTTAATGTCTCTAGTTGATATATCTACCCTCACAGTAATATTTTAAAAACCCTAGGAACTACCCCTGTCGCATTCAACGACTCAAGTATGGGCTTCTTTCAACTAAAACCTCAACCAAAAATTTTAATTAAAAATAATCAACACACACAAATGTTCATATCTCTAGTTGATATATCTACCCTCAAATTCATATTTCAAGGCCCCGGAAAACTACCCGTATCACATTTAAGAATCAACTCATGGCTGTCTTCAACTAAAACGGCCAAAAAAATTTAAAATTAATAATAATCACGCCAGAAAACTTTCGAAAACTCTAGTTAAAATGTCTAACTCCATAGTGATATTCCACGACCCCTAGGAACTACCCCTGTCACAGTCAACGAACGCCTTGGTAGCTTCTAACGGTTGGGGAATGTTACTGTGGAGATTTCTGTATAAACTAGCCTGGTAAAGTTGCCTAAGATAATTATTTTTTATTTGAATGTTTTAAAGGGATTTTCGTTAAAGGCAGCTTGAGAGAGACTTGATTAATTAAATCTGGATGGGACGGCTCCTAGCAGTTGTGTAATTTTGCTGTGAAGACCGGTTTTTCAACTGGTGTCTTGAAAAGTTGTCTCTGGTGATCATTCTCAATTTTTAATTTTTTTGTCGGTTTTATTTGAAGGCAGCTGTGACTTGGTTCGTTAAATGTAATATGGGCAGTTCCTAGGGGTGGTGGAATATTATCAAGGGATGGATTTTAAGGGTTCTTGAATGTTACTGTGGAGGTAAGGATATGAAAAAGAGTTTTTGCTTTTAAGTTCTTACCGTGGGGCTTTCGGTATAGTTTAGAATTTTGCAAAGGTGACTAAAGTGATTTTTTTCATTTGGAGATTCATCGGCAGTATTTTGTGAACGCCGCAAAATCATTGACTTTCGATTTATGTATATATATATTTGTTGGGTTTTAATTAATATCTATGTTTGTGATCAGGGGCAGGTGTTGGTGTTATTGGTTTTTTCCGACAATTTAATTTGTTATTTTTAGTAAGCTCAAAACTAGCTCAGGCCTATGTTATATGTTTTCTCGTACTTATTCCATATTTTTTTCTTTGATTTTTTTTTAATGGTCAAGGTTGATTTATTATAATAATTTTCTAGTGTTTCGGGGAGAACAAAAATAGTCCGAAATTCGGATGTGCTTACATTTAGGCTGGGTGCGTAAGTTATTTTGAGGTTAATTTTTGGGAGACAGGAGTAGTTTTTCAAAAATTAATTTTTGTAGTTTTTGAGAGTCCAAAAAAACCTAAATTTTTGGCGCTGTTGATTTTTTAATTTTTCAAATTTTATGTAGTGACGGTGTTTGCTGCCAGCACCTCCACACAAAAGTCGGCTTTTGGAAAAAAAACTAAAAGAATCTAAAAATCGGCATCGCGATGCCCCGAAAAAGCCCAAAATTATGGCATGAAGAATATATTCAAATTCCGTTATGGAGGTGCTAGCGGAACACACCTTATTTGAAAATCCACACGAAACTCCCTTCGTCACTGCTGATTAAAAACTTTTCATTTTGTTGGTCATCAATTTGCAAAATTTTATGATCTCCATAACTTGGGCAATTGTCAAGATATGCAGAGAATTTTCACGGCGCTTGTGAGAGCATTTGAAACCCCCGTACGACAGTCCCTTCATCACTGCGGATTAAAAACTTTTCATCTTTTTGGTCATAAATTTGCAAAATATTAAGACTTCCATATCTTGGGCAATTTTCAAGATATGCAGACAATTTTTATGGCGCATATAAGCGCATTTGAAACCCTATACTAAAGTCCCTTCTTTAATGCGGATTAAAAACTTTTTATTTTGTTGGTCATCACATGGTCATCACTTTGCAAAATGTTATGTCCTACATATCTTGGGCAATTTTCAAGATATGCGGAAGATTTTTATGGCGCATATGAGCGCATTTGAAACCCCATATGGAAGTTCCTTCTTCACTGCTGATCAAAAACTTTTTATTTTTCTGGTTATCACTTTG
>CAKNWT010328852.1:442-11179 GCA_932066315.1 Andricus coriarius | reverse complement strand
TACTGAGAATTGTTTAATTATTATTAAAAAATCAATAACCGGGTTCATGTGCGGACTAAGTTTCTAGAATATTCTTGAAGGATCCCAAGGACATCACAAAATAATATTGTGCAATTGTGAGAGACGAATTTGCGTAAACAACTTCAAGGCTATTTATTATCTCAATTAATAACCTTGAAGTTTTTTACACAAATTTAAATTAAATTTGAATACTCAATCAAAACTGATTAATTCTAAACATAAAGATGAATTTTCAAATAAGAAGATTCATTTTCTGCCGAAGAACGTTCTAGAAACTTAGCTCCGTGCTAAGTTTCTAGAATGTTCATGAAGTCGGTATGGTAGGAATCTTGATCTAGAAGCAACCCTAAGTCTCTATTGAGAATTGTTTAATTTTTATTAAAAATTCAAAACCCGGATTCATGTCCGCTCTAAGTTTCTAGAATATTTTCGAAGGATCCCGATGGCGTCACGAAATGATATTATGCAATTGTGAGAGACGAATTTGCGTAAACAACTTCAAGGCTTTTTACTATCTCAATTAATAACCTTGAAATTGATTACACGAATTTAAATTAAATTTGAATACTCAATGAAAACTGATTAATTCTAAACATAAAGATCAATTTTCAGATAAGAAGATTAATTTTTTGCCGAAGAACATTCTAGAAACTTAGCTGCGTGCTAAGTTTCTAGAATGTTCTTGAAGTCGGTAAGGTAGGAACCTTGATCTAGAAGCAACCCTGCCTATCTACTGAGAATTGTTTAATTATTATTAAAAAATCAATAAGCGGCTTCATGTCCAGACTAAGTTTCTAGAATATTCTCGAAGGATCCCGAGGACGTCACAAAATAATATTGTGCAATTGTGAGAGACGAATTTGCGTAAACAACTTCAAGGCTATTTATTATCTTAATTAATAACCTTGAAGTTGTTTACGCAAATTTAAATTAAATTTGAATCCTTAATCAAAACTGATTAATTTTCAACCAAAAAGATAAATTTTCAAACAAGAAGATTAATTTTGTGCTGAAAAGGAAGAATTTTCATAAAAATAGTTAAATTTTCAACCATAATGACAGAAATCATAATTAATAAATGAATGAGTTGTTTATTATCTCAATTATTAAACTTGAACTTGTTTACGCAAATTCGTCTCTCACAATTGCGCAATATCATTTTCTGACGTTATCGGGACCCTTCGAGAACATTCTAGAAACTTAGCTACGTGCTATGTTTCTAGAATGTTCTGGATGACGTCATAAAATGACACTGCGCGATTCTGAGAAACGAATAAAATCGTATAAAATCATAACTGTACACCTGTATCTTTTGCGCATCAAATAAATAAAGAAAGGAATTTCTTTAATAAATGTATTATCCATAAGAAAATAATCAATCATTCTTGTTTTTCCAATAGCTTAACTAATTCAGATAATAAATAACCTTGAAGTTGTTTACGCAAAATTCGGTTCTCACAATTGCGCAATATCATTTTATGACGTCATCAAGAACGTTTTAGAAACTTAGTATGGACACGAACCACTTCAGCTATAGAATGTTCTTGATGTTGGTAGGGTAGAAACCTTGACCTTCAAGCCGGATCTTGAACAAGATTCCTACCTTACCGATATCGAGAAAATTCTACAGTTGAAGTCGTTCGTGACCGTGCTAAGCTTCTAGAATGTTCTGGATGACTTCATAAAATAACACTGCGCAATTCTGAGAAACGATTAAAATCATATAAAAACATAATTGTACACCTGTATCTTTTGCGCATTAAATAAATGAAGAAAGGAATTTCTTTAATTAACGTATTATCTGTAAGAAAATAATCAATCATTCTTGTTTTTCCAATAGCTTAACTAATTCAGATAATAAATAACCTTGAAGTTGTTTACGCAAAATTCGGTTCTCGCAATTGTGCGATAGCATTTTATGACGTCATCAAGAACATTCTAGAAACATAGTATGGACATGAACGACTTCAGCTATAGAATGTTCTCGATGTTAGTAAGGTAGAAATCTTGACCTTGAAACCGGATCTTGAACAAGATTCCTACCTTACCGATATCGAAAAAATTCTGCAGTTGAAGTCGTTCGTGTCCGTGCTAATCCTTTAGAATATTCTGGATGACGTCATAAAGTGACACTGCGCAATTCTGAGAAACGAATAAAATCGTATAAAGTCATAATTGTACACCTGTATCTTTTGCGCATTAAATCAATAAAGAAAGGAATTTTTTAAGTTAATGTATTATCTATAAGAAAACAATTAATCATCTTTGCTTTTCTAATAGTTTAACTAAATCAGATAATAAATAACCTTGAAGTTGTTTACGCAAAATTCGGTTCTCACAATTGCGCAATATCATTTTATGACGTCATCAAGAACATTCTAGAAACTTAGCACGGGCACACACCACTTCAGACCCTGACTATCTACTGAGAATTGTTTAATTATTATTATTTAAGAATAGATTTTCCGAATTGAAATTTTTCATTTGGAAATTGTGATTTTGAAATTCCAGAAAATTGAAAAAACAAACTGAAAACAGTCACTAAAAGGGAAATATGACGTATAATTTGTATGCATTTCGTCTCTATTTCGTTTTTATTTTGTTCATCGTAAATTTAAGAACGGTAGAAATTTTCATTTTTATTTGAGTTTCGTGCTCGAAATAAGTCATTAAATTCCTATGTTTGTCGACGTTTTATGATTCTATTTACTTCTTTACGGAATTCCATCGGAAGTGTACGAAAAAAATATTTATAAAATGAGAATTATTTTTCTTGCAATAATAATCCTGCTGATTCTGCAGATCACTTTGGTGATTGGAAAAACAAAAATCGTACTCAAAGTGCCGAAGAAACCAAAAAAGGAAAAAATTATATTGATAATTAAGAACAAGAAAAAGAAAACTGTGAAAAAATGGAAAACTACTAAGTATATAGTAGTGAAAACGGTAATATATTTACTTAACTGTAATCTATATTTTAGGGTGGTCCAAATTTTTTGTCTCGAATTTTGATGCATATAGCCCGCAAATTTTTTTAAATAAAAAAAATACATTTTTTTTTTTAAGTTTAATCAGTTTTCCCCATAAAAAAAGACGTTTTTGTACATTTTATTCAAAAACATCAATATTAGGTAAATCGAGATGAAATTTAAATTTTCTCTTCACAATTGCCCATGTAGTACGAATTAAAACTTATTTTTTAAACATCACCCCCATGAGTCTGTTTTATAGGGTCCCAAAAAAACCCCATAAGTGAAAAATTTGATATTACGAGTTTTTGGTGCTATTTATGATTTTTTTACGGTTTTATAAATACAAATTTTTTCTAATACATAGTATACTACTTTACGGTAATAATTAGATATTTAAATAAATTGTTTAAACAATTTATTATTGTTTTAGCAATTTTCTCTCAGAAGAGAGGTAGAAAGACGCGATTTTTTCCACATTTTTAAACTTATTTTCAACTTTTTAGTTAGATTCAAGCAATAACTAATTAAATTTACAAGACATCATTGTTTAAACAATTTATTATTATTTTTAATCATATTCTCTCAGAATAATGCTGAAAAGTTTCAGTTTTTGTCTAAAAATTTTCCACTTTTGGTTCACTTTTCTATTAGAGTGGGGTAATAATTAAGTAAAGTTAACAAAAATAATTGTTTAAACAACTTATTATTATTATTAATAATATTCTCTTTAAATAATGATAGAAAGTTGCGATTTTTTCAACTTTCCGTCTAATTTTCACTGGAGTGTAGTAAAAATTAATGAAACTTGAGAAGAATAATTGTTTAAACAATTCATTATTATTTTAAATAATATTCTTTTAGAATAATGCTAAAAATTTTCAGTTTTTTTTTTAATTTTCCACTTTTGGTCCACTTTGACTTAGAGTGAGGTAATACTTAATTTTAGTTAACAAAAATAACTGTTTACACAATTTTTTATTATTTTAAATAATTTAATCTTTGATTAATAGTAAAAAATTACGGGGTTTTCTTAAATATTCCATTTTGTCAACTTTTCAATTTGAGATAATATTTAATGCAAGTTAACAAACGAAATTTTTTTCTCAGCTTTTTCTTCAACTTTTTAGGTAGGAGCCAATAATAAATATTAATAATAATTTAATCAAAAAGGCTTTCAGAAACTACTTCAAGGAAAATTTACATTTAATGTGATCTATATTGAAAATTTTAAAAATATTTCAAATATCTGTTTTATTTCAGTAAAATATGATCAAAAAAAGAAAGAGATTGTTTAAAAAAGTATTCTCTTTACTGTTTAATAATTATTTGTTTATAACTAAAAAGCCAAAGCAAAGCTAAGAATTTAAGAAAATTACCCGCAACTTTCTAGCAATTATCTAAGATATATATATAAATAATTTGTTCAAACAATTATGTTTGTTAAATTTTCTTAATTATTATCTCATTAAGTGAAAACTTTATAAAAAGTTGAACATTACAGAAAAAACCGCAACTATCTAGCATTACTATAGGAGAAGATAGTTATGAACAATAATAATTTGTTTAAACAATTATGTTTATTAACTTGAATTAATTATTAGCTCAATCTAAGTGAAAACTTGACAAAAAGTGGAAAATTTCAAAAAAAAAACCTCAACTATCTGTAGGAGAATATAGTTATAAACAATAATAATTTGTTTAAACAATTATTTTTGTTAAATTAAATTAATTATTACCTCGCTTTAAGTGAAAAGGTAATAAGAAGTTGAAAATTTCCGAAAAACCCGCTACTTTCTAGCATTATTCAAAGATAATATTATTTAAAAAATAACAACAACTTGTTGAAACAATTATGTTTGTTAAGTAAAATTAATTATTACCTCACCCTAATTGAACAATTAACAAAAAGCTTAATATTTTAGAAAAATACCGCAACTATCTAGCATTACTATAGGAGAAGATAGTTATAAACAATAATAATTTGTTTAAACAATTTTTTTCTAACTTGCAATAATTTCTAAACTAAGTGAAAAATAGACAAAAATTTGAAAAAAAAACAGCAAATTTCTACCATTATTCAAAGAGAATATTATTTAAAATAATAACAAATTGTTTAAACAATTATGTTCGTGAGCTTGAATTAATTATTAGCTCACTAAGTAAAAAGTTGACAAAAGGTTGAAAAGTTTAAGAAAAAACCGCAACTATCTAGCATTACTATAGGATAATATAGTTATAAACAATAATTTGTTTAAACAATTGTTTGTTAAATTGCATTAATTATTAACTCAATCTTGGTGAAAAGTTGACAAAAAGTGGAAAATTTCAGAAAAAACCCGCAACTATCTAGCATTACTATAGCAGAAGATAGTTATAAACAATAATAATTTGTTTAAACAATTATTTTGTTTAGCTTGCAATAATTTTTACCTCGTTAAAATAGACAAAAAGTTAAAAATTTGAAAGAAACAGCAAATTTCTACCATTATTCAAAGAGAATATTATTTAAAATAATAAGAAATTGTTTAAACAATTATGTTTGTAAGCTTGAATTAATTATTACCTCACCAAGTGAAAAGTTGACAAAAATTGGAAAATTTTAGAAAAAATGCCACTTTCTAGCATTATTCTAAGAGAATGTTATTATAAATAATAATAAATTGTTTAAACAATTATTTCTGTTAAATTTAATTGATTACTGTCTCGCTCTAACTGAAAAGTCTAAAAGAAATTGAAAAATTCGGAAAAACAGCGACTTTCTATGTGTATTCTCAGAGAAAATTGCTAAAAACAATAATAAATTGTTTAAACAATATATAAAAAATTTCTAAAGAATTTTTGGACCACCCTAATACATTTTTAAATGTTGTCATGAACTTGAAATGTTGAAATGCTTAATAAATTATAATTTTTTTTCAGGGATAGTACTTTTGGAAATGGGACTAAATTTGCCCATTAATTCAAAGCAACTGCTAGGAATTGCAAATATTATGCAGGAGTACCATTTCCGCAATTTGCATAGAATTAGGATACGCAATCAAAGTTCTATCGGACGCCTGCACAATTTCGAATTCTTCAAAAATTCTCAAATTTCAAGTACTGATTAATATTTAAATGAACTTTTTATTTTTTTAAATATAACATGGTTTACAAAATTTATAAATTTTTGTCAACAAAAACTGAATAAATTCATTTTACGATTAATATCAGCGCCTTATTTAATTTATTTCCTAGAATTTATTTCCGCATCCAGAACATTCTAGAAACTTAGCACGGACACGAACCACTTCAGCAATAGAATGAGCTCGATATCGGTAAGGTAGGAATCTTGATCAAGATCCGGCTTCTAGGTCACGATTCCTACCTTACCAACATCAAGAAAATCCTATAGCTGAAGTGGTTTGTGTCCGTACTAAGTTTCTATAATATTGCGCAATGGGGAGAAACGAATTTTATGTAAACAACTTCAAGGTTATTTATTATGTCAATTAATTTAGCTGTGAGAAAAAAAGAATGATTTATTGCTATCTTATTTCTTATAGCTAAGTTTCTAGAATTTTCTCGAAGGGTCCCGATGACGTCAGAAAATAATTTTGCGCAATTGTGAGAGACGATTTTGCGTAAACAACTTCAAGTTTATTAACTGAGATAATAAATAGCCTTGAAGTTGTTTACGCAAATTCGTCTCTGACAATTGCACAATATCATTTTATGACGTCATCGGGATCTTTCGAGAATATTCTAAAAACTTATCCCGGACATGAACCCGCTTATTGATTTTTTAATAATAATTAAAAAATGTTTAGCAGATAGGCAGGGTCGCTTCTAGATTAGGGTTCCTACCTTACCGACTTCGAGAACATTCTACAGCTGAAGTGGTTTGTGTCCGTGCTAAGTTTCTAGAATGTGCTGGATGACGTCACAATATTATATTGCGCAATTATGAGAAACGATTTTTACGTAAACAACTTCAAAGTTATTTATTATCTTAATTGGTTTAGCTATGAGAAAAACAAGAATAAATTATTGCTTTCTTTATAGATAATATATTAATTAGAAAAATTCCTTTCTTTATTTATTTAATGCGCAAAAGATACAGGTGTACAATTATGATTTTATATGATTTTATTTGTTTCTCAGAATTGCGCAGTGTTATTTTATGAATTCATCCAGAACATTCTAGAAGCTTAGCACGGTCACGAACGATTTCAACTGTAGAATGTTCTCGATATCGGTAAGGTAGGAATCTTGATCAATTACCGGCTTCTAGATCAAGGCTCTAACCTTACCGACTTCGAGAACATGCTATAGCTACAGTTGTTCGTGTCCATGCTAAGTTTCTAGAATGTCTGGTTGACGTCATTAAATTATATTGCGCAATTGTGAGAATCGAATTGTGCGTAAACGACTTCAAGGTCATTTATTATCTCAATTAGTTAAGCTATTAGAAAAACAAGGATGATTAATTGTTTTCTTACAGAGAATACATTCATTTAAAAAATTCCTTTCTTTATTTATTTAATGCGCAAAAGATACAGATGTACAATTATTATTTTCCAAGGGGGTAAGTGTATACGCAAAATTTGTATCTCACAATTGCGCAATGTCATTTATGACGTAATCTAGAACATTCTAGAATCTTAGCATGGACACGAACGACTTCAACTGTGGAATTTTTTCGATATCGGTAAGGTAGGAATTTTGTTTATGATACGGCTTATAGGTCAAGATTCCTACCTTGCCAAGATCGAGAACATTCTATAGCTGAAGTGGTTCGTGTCCGTGCTAAGTTTCTAGAATGTTCTGGATGACGTCATAAAATGATATTGCGCAATTGTCAGAACCGAATTGTGCGTAAACAACTTCAAGATTATTTATTATCTCAATTAGCTAAGCTATTAGAAAAACAAGGATGATTTATTGCTTCCTTATAGATAATACATTAATTAAAAAAATTCCTTTCTATATTTATTTAATGCGCAAAAGATACAGGTTTACAGTTATCATTTTATATGATTTTATTCGTATCTCAGAATTGCGCAGTGTCATTTTATGACGTCATCGAGAACATTCTAGAAGCTTAGCACGGACACGAAGGACTTCAACTATAGAATGTTCTCGATATCAGTAAGGTAGGAATCTTTATGAAGAACCGGCCCTGTCTATCTGCTCAATTTTTTTTTTAGATAAACAATCATACTTTTAAAATAGTAATTTTGTTACTATATTTGTTTATATATTGTTGCACAACAAATTACCTACAAAATTTTTTGAAGGAATCTGTATTATCATTAGACAATAACAGAAAATTTTTAACTTCTATTTTAGACTAGATGGAGTTATGAATTAAAAATCCTTTTCTTAAATTAATTTGTTTCTGAAAAAAGATCTGCTTTCACTCCGCTGAGATTCGAACCACAGAACTTCTGATTTCTGGTCAGGTGCTGTCACGTTCTGTGGTTCGAATCCCAGCGGAGTAAAAGGACAAGATCTTTTTTTCAGAAAAAAATTAAGAAAAAAAAAAATAATTTTTGATACATAACTCATCTATTCTGAAAAATACGTTTAAATTTTTCTGTTATTCTCTAATGATAATACAGATTCCTTTATTAAAGAAATTATTATTATTATTATTTAATTACTTACGATCGAAATAAACGATGCAGATGCATGCATTTCAAGCTGAGATCTCTTTATAAAGGTACTCACCTGAAACAATAAAAAACATATATAAATTAATAAATTGAAGAGTTCAAAGATTTTTGGTTAAGAAATAGAAATCTAAGATATCTTTTTCAATGTTCTAATTTAAAAGTAATCTTCCCTTAAACACAATAGAAATATTAAAAAGAAAACAAGGCCTTTTCCAATAAAAAAAAAATGAAAACCAAAATTTCCTCCCTTTCAAGTCAATAAAAATATTAAAAATACAAAATTATTATTTTTCGAAAGCTTTCATGAAAATAAAAAACCTTTTTTGAGATTCCTGCGAAAATTTTTAATCAACAAATTTCAACAGTTTTTTAAGAATGTTAACAATACCAAATTTTCCCGTATTCAACACAATCAAAATGTTAAAAACAAAAAAGTTCGTCTTCCAATTCGGAAAAATTAAAAATAAAATTCCTTCCCTTTCCTTTAAAATTAGAATTGTGACACAACGGGAATTGTTTGATTTTTAGTTCAAAAAAATTAATTTTTTAACAAAAAACTAATTTTCAACTAAGTATTTCAAGTTTTAACCATGTTGTTCAATTTTTACGAAAAAAATATACATTTGTACCTAAAAGTGGAATAGTTAAATTTTCAGTTAAAAAGTTAATTTTCAACAACAAAAAAACGAAGTTTCAATAATACGCTTAAATTTTCAACCAAAAAAACGACTTTTCAAAAAAATGGTTGAATTTCACTCTAAGTGAAAACTTGACAAAAAGTGGAAAATTTCAGAAAAAACTGCAACTGTCTAGCATTCCAATGGGAGAAAATATTTATACATAATAATTTTTTTAAACAATTATTTGTGCTAATTAATTATTATTTGACTAAGTGAAAAGTTTACAAAAAGTCGAAAATTTCAGAAAAAAACCGCAACTATCTAGTATTATTTAAAGTTATTTTTATTTAAAATAATAAAAAATTGTTTACATAATTATATTTGTTCACTAGAATTAATTATTACATTTTTTTAAATGAAAAGTTGACGAAAAGTACAAAATTTCAGAAAAAACCACAACTATCTAGTATTATTCAAAGTTATTTTTATTTAAAATAATAAATAATTGTTTACACAATTATATTTTTTAACTAGAATTAATTATTACATTTTTTTAAGTGAAAAGTTGACGAAAATTTAAAAATTCAGAAAAAAACCGCAACTGTCTAGCATTACTATGGAAGAAGATAGTTGTAAGCACTAATTATTTATTTAAACAATTATTTTTGTTAAATTTCAATAATGTTTAGCTCGCTCTTAACGAAAAGTGGACAAAAAGTGGAAAATTTAAAATAAAACTGAAACTATCTAGCATTAATATACGAGAAGGTAGTTATAAATAATAATAATTTATTTAAACAAATAGGTTTGTAAAGTGATATTTTATGTATTAGAATCGATTTGTATTAATTTTTTTTTTTAATTTGGACCACCCAATTATCTTTTAGATAAAAAATCATTTTTGAAATCGGAAAAATGTTTCCAGATGAATATTAAAGTGCCCAGGATCCTATTGCCAAAGAACTAACCGGAAGTGCGTCCTTTGCGGTTTCGAGGGCAAGTGCGGGGAGTTGAGTGAGATTCAGAGCAAGCAAAGGACCGAGAGTGTAACGGACATTAATAGCATGAAAGGAGGTTTGGCTCATTGCCAATGGGATTTAATATCGCCCAAGAGTACTCGGTAAACTTTTTTTTTTTTAGTGTCATTGACAAACAGGTTCAAATTTTTAGTGTTCAAGGCGAAACTCTCATTTTTTTACATCGATATGCAAATGAGGAGGAAAAAACTCTAAAAAATGCGGTCCAACAGAGGTGGATTACTTCGGATCATAGCGAATTGCCTTCGATTACTTCTATGTTTAAAATTACTCTGGATTATTTAAGATTACTCCGGTTAACATAGGATTACTCTGGATTATAGCAAATTACACTGGATTTAGTTCTATGTATAGAATTACTCTGGTTTCCCAAGATTGATCCGGATAACATAAGATTACTTCGGATAACATAGGATTACTCTGGATGACAGTG